>NC_069463.1:3200299-3265976 GCF_026875155.1 Cherax quadricarinatus
GCCCCGTCTTTTGTAAACTCTTTGTGCTTAATTGAATTGTTTACAATAATGTTTTACCACTGATATAATCATTATTAATCTTAAGTTAACTTTTAAGCCTGCCCATAATGCTCTGCATACCAAGGGGCTTTGGCATGTTACATTTAAATTACTTTATTCCTTTGTACCTTCTGTATCATGTTCAAATTAATAAATAAATAAATAAAAGTATAATATCGAGCACATCTCCTGAGGCGCACATCAGATAACTGATGCAGCGTACGGGTGTCTGGCAACCCTAAGAATAGCGTTCCGATACCTCAGTAAGAAATCGTTCAAGAATCTGTACACCATTTACGTCAGGCTCATAATGGAGTATGCAGCACCAGTTCGGAATCCACACCTGGTCAAGCATGTCAAGAAATTACAGAAAGTGCAAAGGTTTGCAACAAGACTAGACCCAGAGCTAAGGAGATTGTCCTATGAAGAAGGTTTTAAGGGGAAAATTGGCCTGCCCGATACTGGAGGGCAGGAGGGTCAGGGAGACATGATAACAACAGGGTAAAATACTGCATGGAATAGACAAGATGGACAAAAAAGAATTTTCCCAGAGATGGGACACAGAAACATGAGGTCACAATTGGAATTTGGGATTCAGATGAGTCAAAGGGATGTTAGGAAGTATTTCTTCAGTCACAGAGTTGTCAGGCAGGGAACAGCCTTAAAAGTGACATAGTGGAGGCGGGAAACCATCATACTTTTAAGACGAGGTTTGATAAAGCTCAGGGAGCAGGAGAAGACCTGGTAGAAATCAGTGAAGAGGCAGGGCCAGGAGCTATGACTTGACCCCGCAACCACAAATAGGGTGAGTAAAAAGGTTCAAACTCACCACACACACAGGTCAACTCATCACACACAGATCAACTCACCACCACATCCTCTATCACACTAGCCCTCACCACACAACACCAACACAACACGCGCGCAGTCAGAGCGGAGAGGCAACAAGGCTTCAGAATTTAAAATGTTTTTAGGGGGTTGTTTAGTTTTTAGCAGAAACCACTGATTACTGCCTGGGTCAGTGAAAACCCAACAATGAGGAAACTAGGTTTTAAAAGTGAAATGGACTAGAAGAAGGCTGAAATTTCAGAAATTTGAAAGTGCCAAAAACTGTTAGAGGCCTAGAAGGCACTACTGCCACAGAGCTACCAAGAATCAACTTTACAAGGACAAGTAAACCCAGTCAGAAAGTCAAGTGTAAGTCAAGGTGGTTAGTGAGTGAACTGTGAGGTAGCATATAGCAAGTATGAAAAGACAAACAAGCAATAGGAAGAAAGTGAAAACAAAATAAAAGTATCAGTGAAGGTTGGTAGCAGGCCTACAGGAAGTGGTCCTACCATAGTCAAGCTATGTGTCATAAATAAGGAAAATAGTGGGAAATTAAACCCGCAGTTAAGTGTAATACTTGAGGGGTGTGTAGGGAAAAAAATGTATACACCCACACACACACACCACACACACACACACACACACACACACACACAGTGGAACCTTGACTTACGAGTTTAATCCGTTCTGTGACCTAACTCGTAACTCAATTTACTCATATATTCAAATCAATTTTCCTCATTTAATTAAGGAAAAGCCATCAATCCCGGGTTTCCGCCCCTCTGGAGACAAGACAAAATATACTTGAATATGACGCTTTATCAACTGTACAGTTATTTATGTATTTACAATTCATCTAATATGACATAATAAACAATATAATTAACAGAGAAACATGATATATACTCTAGAATGAATAGGCCATAATGTGGTGGCAGAGGCAGTGGCGAAAGTGTCTACCATTTCCTGTCCAACTTTGACTATAGTATCTTCCCGTGCTCTTAATGTAAGAGAAAACGGAGCATTTGTGAGGCGAACTGCAGTAGATCACTAGTTTTCTAAGGAACACTGAATTTTATTTTATTATTAATTAACACATTGACTGATTCCCACCAAGTCAGGGTGGCCCGAAAAAGAAAAACTTTTATCATTCACTCCATCACTGTTATAAAACAGTTATAAAACTGCAACATTAATACCCCTCCTTCAGAGTGCAGACACTGTACGTCCAATCTCCAGGACTCAAGTCTGGCCTGCCGGTTTCCCTGAATCCCTTCATAAATGTTACTTTGCTCACACTCCAACAGCACGTCAAGTACAGTGGACCCTCGCCTAACGAATGCATCGCATGACGTTAAATTCGCCTAACGAAGCATTTGAGTGTAAAAATTTTGGCCCTCTTAACGATAAAAAACTCGCCCAACGTGATTCCTCCCAAATCTGTCCGTCCAGCCTGAGCACCTCAGCTGCCTTCCCGTCATTGTTTACAAGCCAGGGTGGCCGGTTGCATGCATACATTCTATACATTTTGTATTCCATTGTTTATAGTGCTTGTAACTGCTAAATAAGCCACCATGGGCCCAAAGAAAGCTTCTAGTGCCAACCCTGTGGTAAAAAGGGTGAGAAATACTATCGTACCACAGTCAGCTGCTGCTGCACCACCATCAGCTGTTGCTGGACCAGTCAGCTGTTGCTGCACAAAAAGTCAGCTTTCTGCTGCACCATGGTCAAAAATTTCTGCTGCAAACGCAGTTGTTTGTGAACCACTGTCAGCTGCTGCTGCAACACCAGTCAGCTGCTGCTGCACCACAGTCAGCTGCTGCTGCACCACAGTCAGCTGCTGCTGCAACCACAGTCAGCTGCTGCTGCACCATGGTGAACTGCTTGCTGCACCACAGTCAGCTTTGCTGCACCATCAGTGTTGCTGGACCCGTCAGCTGTTGCTGCACCACAGTCAGCTGCTGCTGCACATGGTCAACTGCTGCTGCACACAGTCAGTTGTTGTTGAACCACTGTCAGCTGCTGCTACACCACAGTCAGCTGCTGCTGCACCATGGTGAATGCTGCTGCACAACAGTCAGCTGTTGCTGAACACAGTGTGCTGCTCCCGCACCACGTCCTGTCTGCACCCAGTCACTGCTGCTGGCACAATGTGAACTGCTGCTGACCACAGCAGCGTTCGGGGCAGCTGCAGACCTTGGACACCATAGCATGATTTGTTTACTTTTGAAAACTTTGGTTAAAAAATCGAACATTTCTGTACTTTGAGCTCAATTTCAGATACTTTTCATTGTAAAACAGTCAAAATCATCTCAATTTCTTAATATGTCTTCCATTCTATAAAATGAGCCAAGAAATAGATACAAATAAATACCATACAAAATACAGTGCAAAGTCGCTGTTTTATTCCAAAAACACGGTCAAAGTTTTTTTTTTTCTCATTACTGCACTGTGTGCTGCAGGGATTTTTTTTATATGCACACTCTGGACCACATAGACCCATTCTTTCATATATAGGACTCCCCTACTAGCTTTCTCCCACTAGATTGAGGGCGCCAGATTTTATGGTACTAGTTCGTCAAAAACCCTGGGTTGTAAGCCATTACTGTACGGGCGAAACCCTCAAAGGGTTAAGTAACTATTGTGGCCCGTGAGACCCAATATAATGCATAAATGTATATACAGTAGGACCATCATTTAACATGGTGTAACACTCCTGAAAATGACGTGTGTGCTAAAAAAACCACGTGATAGGACAAATTGAAGAACTATGAGATAATAGGGTACGTTCCAGGGAAGCCCCCAAAAAGCCAAACAACCTTTTTTTAGACCAACAGGTCTTACAAAAATCAAAAGTTGGATATATAATTGAAGTTCATTGTCGTGATAATATTATGTTTTTACTGCTTAAGACTAACAATGCAACGAAATATAGTATTTCTAACTTAACCCTTAAACTGTTCCAACGTAGATATACATTTGCTCGCGTAAATGCTCCGAACGTAGATCAATGTTCATTTTTCATTCCTTCAAAACTGGGGTGATAGGACTGAGTTGCGCTTAGAAACGAGAGAATGGGTTGTAACACTCGGTGGTGCACAGTATTAAAATGAAATTCTGGGACCACTTAGTACCTTGTGGAGCAACCAGTAGAGGCAAATAGCGTGGCAAATACCAGGGATTCACTGATGTTCATGTCGCATTAACACTCCCCTTTTAAGAGGTCCAGTTAATGGCTCCTGGAGGTTCAACCCACAATGGCAAGGTTCATGAAATTGGGGGAAGGCCAAGATGACTACAGATGGAGCCAGCACTTAGGGGGCCAGTACACTACAAATCTCACTCAAGGAAAAGATCTTGGGAGGAGTATACAACCAGGCAATCTCCTGGAGGCCACACTTCAACCAAAAAACTGCTGCAGCATATGGGCGCCTAGCAAACCTAAGAACAGCATTCCGCCATTTTAACCCTTTGACTGTTTCAGGGCCCTTATGAAACTGTCATTCTATGTCGCCAAATATTCGATAAAAAAAAAAAAATTTTTTTTTCTATGAAAATGTTAGGAATATTTTTACTAGTGTTTTATGCTAAAAAAAAATTTTTGCCAATCAGTATCTTACCGAGATATTAGAGACGCAAAGTTTGCAGAAATCGACGTGAGTTTGGGGGCGGGGGGGGGCACAGCGGCGACTCTGCCCAGCCACCCCGGTATTCTTTTATTTACTCTATTTCAAAGGTTTCTTGCATTTTTCAATATTTTTCTTTTCCAGGTAACTTATGTGGCCTGTTGAGACCAATGTAAGGTGCATTGTTCATATATTACACTCATTGTTTACAACCACAATAAACAGAACAAACTTTATCACTTTTTAGTTTGTGTATACGCTTTGTTTACACAAACAAACAATACAAAACAATGTTTATTACTATTGTTCATAATATTATCACTATGAACAGTCCACTAATGCACGTTCCTAGAAACTGCGGCAGCTTGAGGAACTTTGATAAACATGGGTATATGAGAGGGGCTCACTTCACCACTCCTCACACATTATAACGACTAGTGTATCTGCGTGTTGGTGGCGTTTTGTGGTATGCATACATACATAAACACCTTCTTCTGGAGCATTTCTCTTTGGCGTAGTAGGAGGCAGTTGTATTGGGGTTAGTGATCACAGGCCTCAAACGGAGATGTCGTCTGTGGGCGCTTGGTCTATTGCAGAAGTTGCTCCTTTGTACTTTGCAATATTTGTTCTGATTCTGACAGGCATAATTCACCATATTTTGGTGTTTTGTTGGTCTTCAAATTGTATATGTTATAGCATTTAGCATAGAGATATCAACAGATGGAAAAAAGTTTGATATACCACTTTTAACTCTTGCGTTAAACAGTCTGAAACCCAATCTGCATTGTATCATTTGTCCTCACTAGCGGCATATTGTGGTTGTAGATCCATGACAGCTCGCAGGCTTTAGAATGGGTTCAATTGGTCTCTGTTGGTCCCTGCCCATGGGTAACCATTTCGTTTGTGTGAAATGATGTCAACATGTCGACATCACGTTTGTCATGCCATCCGAAATGGCCATGATGTCTTTGGCAGCAAAGGCTTGCACCTCACCTCTGCGAGTGCCTCAGCGTCGACCTTGGCATATGTTTGAGATTACCACGCACTGTGCACCACACGTCTGTCAAGTTCACTCGAAGAAGAGAATTCACTGAGTAAGGGGTTGTGTACCAGTTATCAGAAATAACATTATTGCCTTTACCAAGATAATATGGTTCCATCATTGTTCGAAACCACAATCACCAGAGTTACCAATAACTTCATGGTTAACTCTCAAAGTATTACGTGCCTGGGTACACAATTAATATCTAAACAAGCCACTTCTGCATCACACAGTACAAAGCTTTATTCCAAGAAGCGTTTCCTCTTGCTTGGTATATAATGCTTGAATGAGAGTCTTTTTGAATAAAAATCAATGACTCATCAATAACAGCTTAATGTAGGGATATAAAAATACATGCAGCACTTTTGTTTCAGGTACATAAACACATTTCTTTTCTTATATAAACCTGTCGCTTCTGTTCTAGCCTGGTTTTGTCTGAAAAGTGTAACATACGCAAACAGTATAGGAAACGATTGGACACCTATAATGTCACTAAAACATGGAGAGTTGAAATCAGGCGATCTGTTGTCCAGTATGTGGTGACAGTGCGCTTATACCATGTGGCATAAGGCATTATAGTGGGAAAAAACAGGTACATCTTCTGCCACAGTTGTCTCCTTCCACTTTTGTAGCCGTGATTTTGGTGAGAGAATGTTATTTGCCATGGTGTATTCAAGTAGTTGTTTGGTTTCCCTGACAATGATGACCATCAGGGGTTAATCGAAGAATAAACTCAAAGCAGTCAGTTCATGGCATTGTTCCCAAGTGGACAAGATGCTTATTCCAATTTGTGTTTCATCAAAGTCATGGGGACCTTGGGAACAAAACTCGTCACTCGTCCTGCCAATCCCAGATTTGCGGTCTGCTGGTGGGGTTGGATATTGTACCGTGGTTGTGGACTGTGCAGGTTGTGGTGGTGCAGGTTGTGGCAGTGTGGGGTAGGGTGAGGCTGGTTGTTATGCTGAGGTCCGCCGGTGGCTAGTTAGCGTGGCCCGAGTGTGGTGCCACCTTGGGCCGTGCCCACCCTCACTATCACCACCACTGCCTCCTCCCTCACTGTCACCATTCATAACCCATCGTTACATATCGTTCATCTTCTCTACAGGTCGTGGTGTTTGGGCCACGGGAGATGTGCTCCCAGGTTTCTCCTTTCCCCTTGGAAACAAATATGAAACACTACCAGACCGCCTGCTACGTCGTACATACTGGCGCTTCATGGGGAATATTCCACTATCACTGTCACTTGAACTGCTTTTCAATGACCTTGAAATTCTCTATCACTTTCACTATCATATCACTGCTATCATCAGGGTGTTGTACACGACCATTAGTTTCCTCCTTCGTCCTGGTACAGGGAAGGTGAAGTGAAACAAGCCGGCACAGCACCAGAGGTTCGAAGGTTTTGGGTATCTGGGCTTTTCGTCACTATTTACGTTATCCGGGGCACTTTTTTCGGTAACCAATCACTTGTAAACCCTTGAATTCACTGTCATGACATTTTCATCGCTGTAGAAGCTATTCACGTGGGAACAAAAGACCTCCAATCCGCCGAGGAGTGAGGGAAAAGGAACTTCTTACCGAGAGGCTGGTGAAATGACTGACAACATGGCTGCATTACCACAAGCTGCACCGCTAGGTCCCAGATTTTTTTCACAGGGGGCACACCGACCACTGAGACCCATTCTCTCCCGTGTAGGGCCTACCAGGGACTTGGCGCGCGATTTGAAGCCGCTAGAATTTGTGCGCCCACCAATAAATACGTCAGAAACATTGGCTCGTAAGACGTATTTATAGTCGGAAAAACAGTCAATGGGTTAATAAGGAGTCGTTCAGGAGCCTGTACACTGTGTATTGTTAGGCCCATATTGGAGTATGTGGCACCAGTTTGGAACCACATCTGAGCGACAGTGAAGAAGAAACTTAGAGAAAGTGCAAAGGTTTGCAACAAGGACTAGTCCCAGAGTAAGGGTATGTCTTACGAGGAGTGTTATGGGAAATTGACCTGACGACATGAGAGGACAGGAGAGATGGGGGGGGGGGACATGGATAACGACACCATTAATATATGAGAGGAATTGACCAGGTGGACAGTGACAGAATGCTCCAGAGAGGCACACAGCAACGGGGTCATAGTTGGAAGTTGGAAGACACAGATGAATTAACAGGAATGTTAGGAAGTATTTCTTCAGTCACAGAGTAGTCAGGAAGTGGAATAGTTTGGAAATGTTTAAAGTAGAGGCTGGAACAATTCATAGCATTAAGCAGAGGATGATTAGTAATGGTTGCAGGGAGTGACCCAGTTGCAGCAGTGGAAGAGCAGGGACAGGAGCTATGACGCAACCCCTGCAAACCACAACTAGGCTTGTACAACTAGGTGATGTACACTATCCAATATGGAGCAGGGGAGAGAGAGGACATAGTAGCAATCAGTGAGAGGTGGGCCAGGAAGCTATGAATCAACACATGCAACCACAATAGGCGAACGTTTTAGCCAGTACACACATCTCCTCACCCCATAACACACACATGCGCACACACACACACACACACACTACACGTCACCTCACCACACACACACAGAGGTCAACTCACCACCACACTTCTCTACCATAGTAGCCACCATCACCACACTACACACACCACAGCATGTCAACTCACCACACACACACAGACAACTCACCACAACTCAGGTCAACACTCGATACCACCCACAGTGTCAAAACACGATACACACACAGGTCAACCTCACACTACCACACAAGGTCAACTCACCACACACCAAAGGTCCCAACTCACCAACCACACTCCTCTATATATTAGCCACCATCCTCATCTTCGGCGGGCTGGGTGAGAATGTTGGAGATGCCGTCCAGGACGGCCTGGATGACCTGCGTGTCCTTACAGGTCACAGGTTGCAGAAAGGTGGGATGACGGCCTCGCTCACCTGGTTGACACTGTAACCAGGTATCACCTGTCACTTGTATTTTAATTGTACATACATGGTCTACTGAGCAGGAAGAATCAAGGTGTAATACACACACATGTACACAAACTTGTTTACAACCAGAGAGAGTTCCAGAATTTGTAAACTACCAGAGATATACCCAACCTATTGTTTATATCCAGATAGTTTATCCACTGTTCTTTACTACCAAACCTGCTGTTTATATCAGAGATCACTACCTACCTGTCGTTTTACTACAGAAACAGTACTTCTACCTGTTGGTTTACTACCAGATACTCCTACCTGTTGTTTATACCTGAGATAGTACGCTACCTGTTGTTTACTACCAGAGTATCTACTGTTGTTTACTACCCAAAGGATAGTCTCTACCTGTTGTTTACTACCATGATAGCTATCTATCTGTTGTTTCCTACAGAAATAGTACTCTACTGTTGTTTACTATCAGAAAGGGTACTCTACTGTTGTTTACTACCAAAAAGGGTTACTCGTACCAGTTGTTTAATACCAGAGATACTACCTACCTGTTGTTTACTAGCAGAGACAGTACTCTGTTGTTTTACTACCAGAGACAGTACTTTACATGTTGTTTACTGCCCAGATTTTATCTATCTGTTGTTTACTATCAGAGATAGTACTCTACCTGTTGTTTACTAACAGAGATACTACCTACCTGTTGTTTACTACCTGAGAGAGTTACTCTGATTGTTTATTATCATGCACTTACCTGTTATTTATTACCAAAGATAGACCTACCTGTTGTTTACTCACCAGAGTATACCTACCTGTTGTTTACTACCAGAGATAGTACTTACCAGTTTAATACCCATAGTACCTACCTGTTTGTTTACCAGAGATAATTACTTACCTGTTGTTTACTACCAGACTACTATCTACCTGTTGTTTACTAACAGAGATACTACCTACCTGTTGTTTATTACCAGAGAGAGTACTCTGTTGTTTTTATCACAGTACTCTACCCTGTTTTTAAATTACTACTCAAAGCTCAGTTCCTACTTGTTGTTTTACCACCAGAGATAGTACCTACCAGTTATTAATAACAAAAAAGGCACAATACAGTGACTGGAACGATACACAAATAACCGCTCATAAAAAGATAGAAGCTACGACGACGTTCGGTCCGACTAGGACCCATTGGACAAAAGGTCACACTAAACAGAGTTGTGTTGTGCATGTGTCATTTCATCCGGTGGTATTATATTCATTCTTGTACCTATACTACTATACAACTACTACTACTTCCTCCACCCTTCCTGCCTATATATAGCAGTCTGCTCCACCTCTGTTAGTGTGACTTTGTCAATGGTCATGTCGGACCGAAACGTCGTCGTAAGCTTCTCTCTTTTTATGTGGGGTTATTGTGTACCTACCAGTTGTTTACTACCTGAGATAGTACCTACCACTTTAGGGTGATGGACTGATTACATCGTCTTCAAGTCTCTTCTGCTTCTATCAACTTTTCTGTACTCGACTGAAGAAGCCTACTGTGTAGGCGAACTGTTTCGTAATAAAGATACCTAACCTGTTGCCATATGTGTCTACCTAACAAACCTGGCGGTATCTTTATACATTTTAATGTACCAGAGATAGTACCTACCTTGTTTACTTATCATAGATGTTACCAAACATGTAGTATTCTACCATAGTACCCTACCTGTAATTTTATACCAAAGATAGTAACTTACTTGTGTTTACCACCGAATTAGTACCTACCAGTTGTTTTACTACAGAGATAGTAACTACCTGTTGTATTACTACCAAAGATAGTACCTACTGTTGTTTATACCATAGCTACCTTACCTGTTCTTTACTACCAGGATAGTACCTACCTGTTTACTAACAGAGATAGTATCTACCAGTTGTTTACTACCAGTGATAGTACCTACCTGTTTACTAATACAGAGATCAGTACCTACCTGTTTATATACCAGAGATTGTACCCTACTGTTCTTTGCTTACCAGAGATAGGTACCTACTGTTGTTTATACCAGAGACAGACCTGACCTGCTGTTTCTACCAATGATAGTATACCTGATGTTTACTACCAGAGATAGTACATACCTGTTATTTAATACCAGTCGATAATACCTACCTGTTTACTACCAAGATAGTACCTACCTGTTGCTATACTACCCATAGTACCTAACCTGTTCTTTAATTTCAGAGATAGTACTACCTGTTGCTTAATACCAGAGTAGTATTACTAGTTGTTTACTACCAGAGATAGTTCCTACCAGTTGTTTACTACCAGAGTTCGTACCCTACCTCATGTGTTACTACCAAAGAGAGTACCTACCTGAATGTTTACTTACCAGAAATTAATACTCTAAATGATATTTACTACCAGAGATGTACCTACCTGTTGTTTACTATGAGAGGGTACCTTACTGCTGTTTACTAGCATAGTTACTTACTGTTGTTTACTACCAGAGATATTTACCTACCTTTTGTTTATACCAGAGACAATATCCTACCTGCTGTTTACTATCCAGAGATAGTACAATACGTATTGTTTACTACCAGCATACCCCTACCTTGTTGTTTACTACCAGATATAGTACCTACCGGTTGTATACTACCTGAGATAGTAACCTCAATGTTGTTTACTACCCACAGATACTACATACTGTTGTTTACTATCAGAGATTGTACCTACTGCTGTTTACTACCTAGAAAGCATCATGACATGCTTTACTACTGAGATTTTAACATACCTGTTGTTTCACTTCGGAGTAGTACTCTACCAGTTGTTTACTACCAGAGATAGTTACTCTGCCTGCTTGCTTACTTCCAGAGATTGTAATCTACATCTTATTTACTTACAGAGGATAGTACCCTAGTGTTGTTTGCTACCAGAGATAGTACCTTACCTGTTGTTAACTATAGTGAGATAGTATCTACTCTTGTTTACTTACCAGATTTTACCTTCCTGTTGTGTATACCCAGTAAATAGTACTGCTGTTGTTTACTACAGAGATAGTAATTTACTGGTTTTTCACTACTTTAGTGCTATTGTGCTTACTACTGAGAGATAGTACTTACCTGTTATTTACTTCTGGAGATAAACTCTAGCTGTTGTTTACTACGTAAGAGAACTATATCATGTTGTTCACTATTATAGTACTACTGTGTTTACTACACTGTCATAGTACTCTACCTGTTGTTTACTTTCCGAGATAGTACCCTAGCTGTTGTTTACTATGGACGATAGTAACCCAAAACCTATTGTTTACTACTGGAGATTGAACCCTACATGTTGATACTATGGAGATTGTAAACCAACCTATTGTTTATACTGGAGATAGTACCCTCCTGTTGTTTATACCAGAGATAGTCAAGTTACTAATGGCCCACGCTGCCTCCTTTCTGATGTTGGAATTCTCCTTTAGTGAGTTGTGTTATAAACCACTGGGATCAGTCCTGCATCTATAATCTGCTTGAACTTGTTGTTTGTTGCCTGCTGTGATATTGCTCAAGAACACACTGCTTCCTGCAAACACAGTAAAAAAAACAAAAAAAATGTTATACTCGGGCGAAGCACATTGTTTCTGTATAAACACAGTAAACAAGAACTCATGGGAGCACACTGTTTCCTCTTATACTAGCAAACATATTGCAGAATTAAATAAATACTGCACATTTCAATCCCATGAGGATAGACTGAGGGCATGTCTATCTTATGGAGGGATAGATTGAGGGGCACTCCTTTCCTATGAGGATTGACTGAGGGCACTCTTTCCTATGAGGATAAACTGAGGACACTATCCTATGAGGATAGATGAGGGGACTACATCCTATGTGGTTAGACTAGGGCACTCTTTATCCTCAGAGGATTGACTGAGGGCACTCTCTATACTATGAGGATTGACCGAGGGCACTGTCTATCCAATGAGGTTAGACTGAGGGCACTCTCTTCTATGTGGATAGACTGAAGGCCACTCTATCCTACTGAGGAATGACTGAGGAACACTATCATATGAGGATAGACTGAGGGCCTCTTTATCCTAGGAGGATAGGACTGAGGGCACTCTATCCTATGAGGATAGACTGAGGGCCTGTCTATCCTATGAGGATAGATGAGGGCATGTCTATCCTATGAGGATGACCGAGGGCTCTGTCTTTCTATGAGGATAGGACTGAGGGCACTGTCTATCATATGAGGATAGAATAGAATGAAGGGAACTGCTCTATCCTATGAGGATAGACTAAGAGCATCTATCCTATGAGGATAGATGAGGACACTATCCTATGAGGATAGTCTGAGGGCACTGTTCATCCTATGAGGATTAGACTGAGGACTGTCTATCTATGAGGATAGATGAGGGCACTGTCATCCTATGAGGATTAGGGAATGATGGGAACTCTCTTTTCTATGAGGTAGATGAGGCACTGGCTATCTGTCCTGCTTTACATTTTGGCTAACTTTATTAATAATTAACTGTTTTATATAAGTTAACTTCTGTAACTGACTTATATTGATTTAATAACCTCATTAATAACTAACTTCAATAATGATAACTTTGTTCATTACAGTTATTATTCTTGGTATTAGTTAAATCTATAAAAACAGTTATTACACTTGGTATTACTGCTGGTATTACTCACTGACCTTTAATTAGTTATTAAATAGTTGTTTTGTTAGTATTACTAGTTATTACTCTTTGTTTAATTATTAGTTATTAATGCTGGTATTACTCACTAACTCTTGGTAATCTTCTCCTTCTGGTGTCGTCAGGAGAGCTTGGGAAGTGATACCAAGCTCCGCAGTTAAGAACGACATGAATGGAGTCTTGTCATCAGTTGCCAGTAACTATTTTACCCACGGCTCTCAGTGCCTGCTGTCTGCTACCTGTCAAGGTAATATGCTATTAACTCTAGGTGTTTAACTGTCAATGGTAACCTTGTTCATTACTCTAGGTGCACACTGTCAATGGTTACCATGTCATTTCTCTAGGTTCCTGTCAATGGTAACCATGCTCATTTATCTTGGTACCTTGATTGAGGTAACCATTGCTCAATTATTCTAGGGTACCTGTCAAGGCTAACCTGCTCATTACTCTAGGTACCTTTCAAATGGTAACCTTGCTCATTACTCTAGGTACTGTCAATGGTAACCAATGCCTTCATTTCTTTGGTACCTTGTCAATGGTAACCATGTCATTATCTAGGTTACCTGTCCACGGTTAACATGCTCATGACTCTAGGTACTGTCAATGGTAACAATCTCATTACTCGAGGTACTGCCTGAGGTAGCCATGCTCATTACACTAGGCACTTGTCATGGTAACATGCTCATTACTCTAGTGGTGCCTGTAAATGGTAACCATTATCTCTTTACTCTAGGTACCTGTCAGGGTAACCATGCTCATTACTATAGGTACCTGTCAAGGTAACATGTTCATTTACTATAGGTACCTGTCAGGAACCATGACTCATTAACTCTTAGGGACCTGTCAGGGAACATGTTCATTACTTAGGTACTGCCAACGGTAACCATGCTCATTACTTTTTTTCGTCTTTTTTGTTAGGTACCTGTCAAGGTAACCATGCTCAATAATCTAGGTACCTGTCAAGGTAAACCATGCTCATTAACACTAGGCACCTTTGTCAATGGTATCCATGTCATTACTCTAGGTACCTGTCAGGGGTATCCATGCTCCAATTACTCTAGGTACCTTCGCGAGGTAACCATGCTCAATAATCTAGGTACCTGTCAAGGTAAACCATGCTCTTTACTCAGGTACTGTCAACGGTAAAACCATGCTCATTACTCTAGGTACCTGTCAATGGTAACCAGCTCATTAATCTAGGTACCTGAACAATGGTTAACCATGCTCATTATCTAGGGTACCTGTCAATGGTAACCATGTCATTACTTGGTACCTGTCAAGGGAACCATGCTCATTACTCTAGGCTAAACCTGTCAAGGTAACCATGCTCATTACTCTAGGTGCCTGTCAATGGTAACCTGCTCATTACTCGTTATGCGGTACCTGTCAATGGTAACCATGCTCATTACTCTAGGTACCTGTCAAGGTAACCAGCTCATTACTCTAGGTACCTGTCAGGGAACATGCATCATTACTCTAGGTACCCATTCAACGGTAACCATGTCATTACTCTAGGTACCATTCAAACGGTAACCAGGCATCATTACTATAGGTACCTGTCAATGGTAACCATGCTCATTACTCTAGGTACCTGTCAATGGTAACAAGGCTCATAGTCTAGGTACCTGTCAATGGTAACCATGCTCATTATTCTAGGTACCTGTCAGGTAACATGCTCATTACTCTAGTACATCAATGGTAACCCATGCCTCATTACTCTAGGTACCTGTCAATGTTAACCATGCTTATTACTCAGGTACCTGTCAAGCGTAACCATGTCTTACTCTAGGTCCTGTCAGGTAAACCATGCTCATTACTCTATGTACCTGTCAATGATAACCATGCTCATTACTCTAGGTTCTGTCTGATTGGTAAACCATGCTCATTACTCTAGGTACTGTCAAGGATAACCATGCTCATACTTAGGTAATGTCAAGGTAACCAGGCTCTTTACTCTAGGTGCTGTCAATGGTAACATGCTCCATTTACTCTATGTTCCTGTCAAGGTAACCATGCTCATTACTCTAGGTACCTGTCAGGGTACCATGCTCATACCTAGGTACCTGTTCAATGTAACCATGCTCATTACTCTATGGTACCTGTCAAGGTAACCATGCTCCATTAATAACTGTTATGGAAACCTTGCTCATTACTCTGGTAACTGTCAATGGTAACCATGCTCTTTACTCTAGGTACCTGTCAAGGAATCCATGCTTATTAACTCTTAGGGTATTCTGTCAAGGGTGACTGTGCTTGTTACTCTAGGTACTGTCAAGGTAATTCATGCTCATTTATTCAAAGTACTGTCAATGGTAACCTTGCTCATTCACTCAAGGTACCTGTCAAGGGTAATCATGCTCATTACTCAAGGTACCTGTCAGGGTAACCATCCTCATATCAATCTAGGTACCTGTCACTGGTAACCATAATCATTACTTAGGTACCTGTCAAGGTAACCATAATCCATTACTCAAGGTACCTGTCAATGGTAACCATTGCTCATTACTCAAGGTACCTGTAAGGGTAAACCATGCTCATTACTCAAGGTTCCTGTCTAGGCGTAACCATGCTCATTACTAAGGTACCTGTCAATGGTAAATAATCATTACTCTAGGTACTGTCAAGGTAACCATGCTCATTACTCAGGTACCTGTAAGGTAAACCATGCTCATTACTCCCAAGTTTACCTGTCAAGGGTAACCTGCCTTGTTACTCTTGGGTAAACCTATAACACACTGTAGTACATTACACTATACTTATTTTAGGGATGGATTTAAAGAAGGAAAAGGTGATTATTTTTCAGTAAATTTGGCCTTAGGCTATGTGGTAATGTCACAATGGTTGGTTTAACATTTATGATGGAGAGTACCCGTTAATTCTCCCTATTTTTACACTTACACTCACCCCAAATGACTGTAAATAATAAAATTCCAAATAGTTTGCCTAATTTATCTTAAGTTCGCCTAAGTTTGTTTGAAATACTCAACCAAATGAATGAGCTCTTCTGGAAAGAGGAAACAGTGTATTATGCCAAAAATAAACCATTCCCATTACTAAATTGACTAATGGTATAATGTTATATGTTTTGAACTACCTATTATAAATCTTATTAATGATAGAATTTTTACTTATACCTAATACTTTTATTTATGTCCTACACATTATTGAAACATTAAAATCTACTGTTCCATAACTGTGTCAATAAATCGAGTAGTCGTAGATTAGGATTGTCTGCCCAAATGCCTAGGGCATGCCTAGTGCTTCTTTGTAATTACATTTTTTATATGTAATCTCACACACTGTGAGTTTTGCAAGGAAATAAACATTATCATTTTCATTTCAAAAAGGGTATTCTAGACTATGTGTAGACCTAGTGTTGCGCTGATGATGCAGAATAACAAAGTTTGTAAGGTCAAGAGTGATGCTTGGTGTGAGTATAAATACTACAATGTGAATATACAGTTAAAGATCTGTTCCTTGGAATATGTATATTTCCTTTGTGTTAACCAGTGTCCAGCATAGTGCTAAAAATTGACAGGAAAAAAAATAATAGTGAAGTGTTGTAAGGACTGTCAGACAATTTAAACACCACCACACGTACTTGACATCTACATGCAGAGCAGAAGGTATATTGGTGAAAATCAGGTTTGTTGGACCCAGACAGCAAGTCGGATACAGCAGGATTGTGTACAGTATACTGTGGGAAATGTGAAAAAGCCCGTGGAAGAAAGCCAGGATGACTCAATCTAGTTTTTTTCAAACACAATATCTCTTGTCCAAGAATAAATAACTACATCCAAAAATGGGATACTACAAGGTGTTTCTGGATTTTCAAGAGAGAGATGGAACTAGACAGGTATAGGAGGAAAGTACTTGGGAGGGTAATAATTAATAAGCAGGAAAACAAAGAGGAAAGGTCTTCCCCAAAATACATAGGGAACATGGGAGGTTGGAGGGGAGAAGCATAGTTTAAAAAAAACCCCCCTTTCACTGTCGAGACCCTGATCTGAACTCACTGTGTCAAAAAAATATTAAAAAGAAAAAAAAATAATTTTTTTCTCCCCAACCAAATCTTAAGAATAATGTTTGTGAGTGCTTTAAAGAAAAAAAATTTGCGAATCAGTACTTACCGAGATGCAGAGCGTGAAAGTTGAGTTGACAGAGGTGAACCACTTACGGCATCGTAGTGACTGCCGCTCACTTGGTATATTACAAGTGGACCCCCGCATACCGACACATGCATACCGTACAATCCGCTTCATAACCTCTCGCTTTTTTCGCAAAAATTTCTGCCTTGCATACCGGCCCAAAAAACCCGCTCCACCGCCCTTTCGTTCGAGAGCGTCCAATGTGCGGCCTGAGCCACGCTCACATGTTCGCCGGTCGGCACTGTTTACCAGCCAGCCTCGCGGGTAACATCCAAAGCATACAATCGGACATTTCGTATTATTTACAGGTTTTGGTGATTTTTTTCTGGAAAATAAGTGAACATGGGCCCAAGTAGCTTCTAGTGCCAACCTACAGCAATAAGGGTGAGAATTACTAGTAGAGATACGAAAAAGATCATTGATAAGTATGAAAGTGGAGACGCGTGCGTGTCTTCCGAGATGGACAGGTTGTATATAACCCCATCAACCCATCGCTACTATTGGTGGTACAGCTGCTGCTGCACTGTCAGCTGCACCTGCTGTGTTGTCCACCGTCAGCTGCTGTGCTTGCTGTTAGCATGTCTGCTGCTGCTGTAGCTTGTCTGTTGATGCTTGTTAGCTCTTCGTCTGCTGCTGCTGTACGCATCGTCTGTGCTTGCTGTAGCATCGTTGCTGCTGCTGTAGCATCGTCTGCTGCTGCCTGTAGCATCATCTGTTGTGCTGTAGCATCGTCTGCTGCTGCTGTAGCATCTTCTTTGCTGCGATAGCATTGTCTGTGCTGCTGTACCACCGTCAGCTGCTGCTGCTGCTGTAGCTACTGTTGTTGGTGTGGCTTATTGAGTATACCAAGAAACAAATTACCCCAGAGGATTTGCCACCCAGGATAACCCAATAAGTCGTGTCATCGTAGACTGTCTACTTATTTCCATTGGGGTCCTTAATCTTGTCTCCCAGCGATGCAACACCACACAGTCGACTAACACCAGGTGATACAGGAGAAAATGCCTGGAACTAGTGTCATATTGGTGAATTTAAGCAGCTAAGGTTTTTGGTTTGAGTGTTTTAGAATCGTAGTGACATACACAGTGTGATTAAGGCAGTTTGTAGAAATTACCAAACAGGACCTACAGGACTCAGGAGGAAAGCACTCCCAGGACAAAGTGTCTCATCAGTCATTGCTGCATTCTTCAATAAAGATAAGTGTCATTTATTTCTTCATTTAGTAGAGTAGAAATACTGCACAATATTATATTGTGGCATGTACTACTCTACTATTGCTTGTTCCTTCTCTTTGTGTGTAGGAAAATGTATATTTCATGTGGTAAAATTTTTTTTTCATACTTTTGGGTGTCTTGCACGGATTAATTTGATTTCCATTATTTCTTATGGGGAAAATTCATTCGCATACCCAAAACATTTCGCATAACAACTGCCCTCTTGAACGGAATTAAGGTCGCTATGCGGGGGTCCACTGTATTTTTACTTTTATTCGATTTTTTCTTTTCTAATATTTTATTTTTTCAACCCTTTGAGGGTCGACAGGCCCTCTCCGAGACTTGTTCTCATGGTCGGCCAAATTAAAAAAAAAAAAAAAAAAAAAAAAAAAAAAAATCTCATGAAAAGATAGAGAATCTTTTCCCGATCATAATGACACCAAAAGTATGAATTTTGATAGAACTTATGGAATTATGTTCTCGCGAGTTAGCGGTCTCGAGGTACATTGTTTATGGACATCGGCGATTTTGCCCACTTCTGTGCTCCATTTTTGGCCAATTTCATGTACTAGTCGACAAAATCATAACTATTTTGCTAGAACTCTATTTTTGGTATTGAATGAGTGCAAGAAAACCCACCCATTTACCGATTTCAACATCCAATACAGCGGTACAGTTTTTAGAAATTTTGCCAATTTCACTCAAAATTTCAAAAGATGCCAATTTCGAATAGGGTCCAGAATAAACAAGAAGACATTTCCTGGCACTAAAAATAACATTTCCTCTGTTCGTTAGTCATATCGCCAGGCCCCTCTTTATTTCTTTGGCTTTCCACTTTCAATTTTTATTCTCAAAAAAAATAAAGGATTTTACTGTTATGCAGACTACTGATTAGTGGACAAATGTATAAATAATATCAGTGCACTTGTGAAGAATATTAGACTCATCAGTTGAGTGTATTGGACACCATAGCATGATTTGTTTACTTTTGAAAACTTTGGTTAAAAAATCGAACATTTCTGTACTTTGAGCTCAATTTCAGATACTTTTCATTGTAAAACAGTCAAAATCATCTCAATTTCTTAATATGTCTTCCATTCTATAAAATGAGCCAAGAAATAGAATACAACAATAAATACCATACAAAAGTACAGTGCAAAGTCGCTGTTTTATTCCAAAAACACGGTCAAAGTTTTTTTTTTTCTCATTATGCACTGTGTGCTGCAGGATTTTTTTTATACTGCACACACTGACCACATAGACCCATTCTTTCATATATAGGCCTACTAGCTTTCTCCCACTAGATTTGAGGGCGCCAGAATTTATGCGTACTAGTACGTCAAAAACCCTGGGTTGTAAGCCATACTAGTACGGCCGAAACCCTCAAAGGGTTAAGTAACTTTTGTGGCCCGTGAGACCAATATAATGCATAATGTATATACAGTAGACCATCATTTAACATGGTAGTAACACTCCTGAAAATGCCGTGGTAGCTAAAAACCCCGTGAGACAAATTGAAGAACTTATGAGAAAATAGGGTTACGTTCCAGGGAGCCCCCAAAAAGCCAAACAACTTTTTTTTAGACCAACAGGTCTTACAAAAATAAAAGTGAATATATAATTGTAGTTCATTGTCGTGATATATTATGTTTTTACTGCTTAAGACTACAAATGCAACAGAAATAATAGTATTTCTTACCTTAACCCTTAAACTGTCCAAACGTAGATATACATTTGCTCGCGTAATGCTCCGAACGTAGATCAATGTTTCATTTTTCATTCCTTCAAAACTGGGGTGATAGGACTGAGTTGCCTAGACACGAGAGAATGGGTTGTAACACTCGGTGTGCACAGTATTAAAAAAATCTGGGACCACTTAGTACCTTGTGGGAGCACCAGCTAGAGCAAATAGCGTGGCAAATACCAGGGATTCACTGATGTCATGTCGCATTAACACTCCCCTTTTAAGAAGTAAAAATAGGCTAGATAAATACATGAGTGGGTGTCAGCTGGACTTGACTAGCTTGTGCTACTACGTCTGATGCCATGCTCCTTCCTTCAGTGGATGTGACCTGACTAGATCCGTCATTGGTCTATGCCAAAGGGGTGACATGGACCTGCCTTGCATGGGCCATTAGGCCTGCTGCAGTGTTCCTTCTTTCTTATGTTCTTATGTATTTGGCAGGCTGGCCAGCTTTGACTGTTTCTGGCTGTCTCTGTCTATATCTCTCTCTCTCACATGTACACATAAGTACAGTTATTATACATAAAGATAAGAAGCTGCTAGAATTTTGGCTTACTATTACAGAACCAACACTAGCCTGCAAGCCGTAATATTACGGGACTGACAGTGAAAGGATTAATCTCTAATAACCTATCAATAATAATTTATTTCCTAGAAACCAGATACAATACAATGTTTTAAAACCCACAGTAACAACTACAACACTTATAGCGTACAAGTGTGAATACACCTGATAACAAGTGTGAAGAACACTTGAGACTTCTTAAAGAATGTAAGAAAACCTCTCCCACCCTCACTTCTTAATAAGAGAGCAGTGGATTAATTTTAAACAACACTAGCTTCTTAAAAGCTACAAGAAGACCTCACTTACCTTAACTTCTTTATGAGAGAGTAGTGGAATAAGCTTGGGCACCACGCCGCTGTCAATCACTAGTTGAATATTTACATTACCACCATCGGTCAAGTAGCTGAGTGCCCACACTGTGTCCACCAGGATCTGTTGACAACACTAATTAACTCATTCACTCATTAACAAGTTAACTCTTTAACTCACTCACTAATTACCTAATAAATGATTCGCTGCCCATCAGGTTAACTGGCTAACAAATTAACTGGCTGGCTGGAGAAGTAGTAGTATGGCTATATACTCAAACATCCTTAAAAATGCTCCTCTACATACAGTCATTTCTCTTACAAGAGAACTGACTGCATATAGAGGAGCTTTATAAGAGAACTGACTGCATATAGAGGAGCTTTATAAGAGAGCTGACTGCATATAGAGGAGCTTTATAAGAGAACTGACTGTATATAGAGGAGCTTTATAAGAGAACTGACTGTATATAGAGGAGCTTTATAAGAGAACTGACTGTATATAAAGTAGATTCAAACATGACAGTAAATTAACATAGTAGACTAACACAACAGTGATAGTAGACTAACACAACAGTGGTAGTAGACTAACACAACAGTGGTAGTAGACTAAAAACAACAGGGGTAGTTGGGACTAACACAACAGTGGTGGTGGGACTAACACAACATGGTAAGTAGACTAACAAAAACAGTGGTAGTACACTAACACAACAGTGGTAGTAGACTAACACAACAGTGGTAGCAGACTAACACAACAGTGGTAGTAGACTAACACAACAGTGATAGTAGACTAACACAACAGTGATAGTAGACTAACACAACAGTGGTAGTAGACTAACACAACAGTGATAGTAGACTAACACAACAGTGGTAGTAGACTAACACAACAGTGGTAGCAAACACAACAGTGGTAGTAGACTAACACAACAGTGATAGTAGACTAACACAACAGTGGTAGTAGACTAACACAACAGTGGTAGCAAACACAACAGTGGTAGTAGACTAACACAACAGTGATAGTAGACTAACACAACAGTGGTAGTAGACTAACACAACAGTGGTAGTAAACTAACATAACTTCATCTTTGATATATTTCTGAAGTTTCGAGTTTCACTACTCTCGGAGCCCAGCCATTGGCCAGGCTCATCTGGTACTTGCCTGGTCAACCAGGCTATTGCTGCTGGAGGCCCGCTGCCCCACATATCCATCACAGTTCCCCAACCCTGAGTCAATACTCGTTTGAAATTCTATGAAGTTATGATCAGAGTATATTGTTTTTGGAACAGTTATATCTCTAATTAGTTCCATGTTGTTTGGGAATATCAAATCCAGGGTACATATTTTCATTTCTAGTGGGATCAATTATCTGTTGCTTCAATGAGTACTTTTCACAAAGCCTCATTAGTTCCCTGGTATGTACCTGTTGAGACAGGGTGCTTCCCAGAGGTATTCTGGTATAAAATTGCATTGTGCCATCATTTTACAAGTGGGAGATTAACCCTTTCACTGTCGAGACCCCTGCTCACAAACTTGCTCTCAAGTGTCAAAAAAAACAAAAAAAAATTCTTGTGAAATGATAGAGAATCTTTTCCCGATGGTAATGACACCAAAAGTATGAAATTTGATGGAAAACTTACAGCATTATGCTCTCACGAAGTTAGTGGTCTCGGCAATATTTACACATCGGCGATTTGGCCCACTTTGAGTCCTATTTTTGGCCAATTCCATTGTTCCAGTCAGCTAAACTCATTGCTATTTTACTAGAACTCTATTTGTTCTACAAGAAACCGCTTATTTACTGATTTCAACTACCCAATAAAGTCATCAGAAATTGGTAATTTCGCCAATTTTATACACAAGTAAGGCTAATTTCAAAATAGGATCCAGAATAAACAAGGCAGACATTACCAGCACTAAAATGACATTTTCTCTGTTCATCAGTCATGTTTCCAGGCCCCTCTAATATTACACTTGCTTTCCATTTTTAATTTTTATTCACACAAAAAATAGAAGATTTACTGTTATGCAGACTACTGCATTACTTTAAAAATGGTATAAATAATATCAGTGCAATTGTGAAAGAATATCAGACGAGCATTGGATGTGTAGCGTGATTTGTTTACTCTTGAACATCAGCTATTTTGAGCTCAATTTTTAGGTACTTTTATTCCAAAAACCATTCAAAATCATTTCAATTTCTGTAATATATCTTCCATTCTAACAAATGAAACCAAGAAAATGAGAATACAACCATAAATACCATACGAAAATCCACCGCAAAATCAGCGTTTTAAACCAAAAACAGTCAGATTTTTTTCTCATTGTGCACTGTGTGCTGCAGGATTTTTTTATACTGTGCACACTGACCACTAAGACCCATTCTCTCATATGTAGGTCTACCAGCTTTCTCCCATTAGATTTGAAGCTGCTAGAATTTTGGCGCAATACTACGGCACCAACAATGAAAGGGTTAAAATCTCCAAGGAGTAAAATATTTAGTGTGGGATATTCTAGCCTATCCAGACAGCTATTGTCTTCCTTAACTGATCTGTGAATGCCTCAGCAGTTACTGATGGTGGTTTGTATACTAAGATAATTACCAAATTCCTATTTTCAACTTTAATATCTAGGATTTCTACTGTATTTATCGTAGAATTCAGAACTTCTATGCAGCAGAAAGTAGTAGACTAACACGACAGCAGTAGTACATTAACATGATACTAGGAGTAATAGACTAACATGATACTAGCAGCAGTAGACTAACATGATACTAGCATCAGTAGTGACTAACCGAGGTGTCCTGGTGGTGTATAAGTATATTAAGTGCAGGCAGTATCTCCTTGATAGTTTCCTGAGGAGGCGGAGGTTCCTTGTTCCTACACAGGTTCACCACCACCCACGTCACATTACGAAGGAACCCAATTGGGATCTCTGGGTTGATGAACCCCAAGAGGGGTTCAACCACACCCAGGGAGATGACATAGTCTCTCAACTGTGGCCCGTCACCAATAATGTTGCCTGCAACAACAAGAAGATTATCATGTAGTGATTATAATGCAGTGTTGCCTGCAAGATTATGATGTAGTGTTGCCTGCAACAAGATTATGATGTAGTGTTGCCTGCAACAAGATTATGATGTAGTGTTGCCTGCAACAAGATTATGATGTAGTGTTGCCTGCAACAAGATTATGATGTAGTGTTGCCTGCAACAAGATTTGATGTAAGTGTTGCCTGCAACAAGATTATGATGTAGTGTTGCCTGCAACAAGATTATGATGTAGTGTTGCCTGCAACAAGTTTATGATGTAGTGTTGCCTGCAACAAGATTAGATGTAGTGTTGCCTGCAACAAGATTATGATGTAGTGTTGCCTGCAACAAGATTATGATGTAGTGTTGCCTGCAACAAGATTATGATGTAGTGTTGCCTGCAACAAGATTATGATGTATTGTTGCCTGCAACAAGATTATGATGTAGTGTTGCCTGCAACAAGATTATGATGTAGTGTTGCCTGCAACAAGATTATGATGTAGTGTTCCCTGCAACAAGATTATGATGTAGTGTTGCCTGCAACAAGATTATGATGTAGTGTTGCCTGCAACAAGATTATGATGTAGTGTTGCCTGCAACAAGATTATGATGTAGTGTTGCCTGCAACAAGATTATGATGTAGTGTTGCCTGCAACAAGATTATGATGTAGTGTTGCCTGCAACAAGATTATGATGTAGTGTTGCCTGCAACAAGATTATGATGTAGTGTTGCTTGCAACAAGATTATGATGTAGTGTTGCCTGCAACAAGATTATGATGTAGTGTTGCCTGCAACAAGATTATGATGTAGTGTTGCTTGCAACAAGATTATGATGTAGTGTTGCCTGCAACAAGATTATGATGTAGTGTTGCCTGCAACAAGATTATGATGTAGTGTTGCTGCAACAAGATTATGATGTAGTGTTGCCTGCAACAAGATTATGATGTAGTGTTGCTTGCAACAAGATTATGATGTAGTGTTGCTTGCAACAAGATTATGATGTAGTGTTGCTTGCAACAAGATTATGATGTAGTGTTGCCTGCAACAAGATTATGATGTAGTGTTGCCTGCAACAAGATTATGATGTAGTGTTGCCTGCAACAAGATTATGATGTAGTGTTGCCTGCAACAAGATTATGATGCAGTGTTGCTTGCAACAAGATTACGATGTAGTGTTGCTTGCAACAAGGACATTATGATGTAGTGTTGCCTGCAACAACAATGAAATTATGTAGTGTTCCCTGCAAGTACAGTAGATGATGCAGTCTGTCAACTGTGGCCTGCCACCAATGATGTTACCTGCAAGAACATGAAATTATGACGTAATGTTGCCTACAAATATACTTAATAACCTAACCACTGTTAGCATTTCACACCATGCCACTAGGCTGGTGCTGCCATCTGGTAGGCCTGCCTAGGACTACCTAGAGTTTGCTCCACAAGTCACTGTATCTGCCTCACTCTTATAAGAACCTCATAAGAATAGACAGGCACTGACTGGAACCTCAACCTGCAAACAACAAAGGTAAGAACCTCATAAGAATAGACAGGCACTGACTGGAACCTCAACCTGCAAACAACAAAGGTAAGAACCTCATAAGAATAGACAGGCACTGACTGGAACCTCAACCTGCAAACAACAAAGGTAAGAACCTCAAAGAGTAGACAGGCACAGACTGAAACCTCAACCTGCAAACAACAAAGGTAAGAACCTGTTACGGTTCGAATCTTAATCTTTAGCCAGGTTAGTGCACTCCGTAACAACACACTTCATAGAATGAGAGGATATGGTTCCAAACTTAGAAATGTAAGGCACAAATAATAGTTACTCAGTCTTTTCTAGTTTCTTTTTATTTAAAAGTTTAAATACTTTAGATATTCATAAATATCTATTAAATATCACTTTGTCAGAAACTTTCCTTCACACAAGAAAACTCTTAATTAGAATGTACATCACAGACCCCCTCTGGAGACTGTCAATATGGTCACTACACTTGATAATGATCAGAGGAATATTACTGCTTCCTCAATAGTAACATTACTTGTGTGCAAGTACATATATTGAGAATTAACACTTTCACTGAGTAACTCCCTGGCATAAGGAATATATCACAAAGTTCTAAGCTTGACACTGGTCGTCACATCGTAACCTGAAGATAACAGTATATAATTGTCCGCAGACTTCACTTCACAATAAACCACAAGCTGGTTCAGGAGTTTCTATAACACAATTCTCTATCCAAGTAAGAACAA
The DNA here is from genome assembly GCF_026875155.1 of Cherax quadricarinatus. NCBI lineage: Eukaryota > Metazoa > Arthropoda > Malacostraca > Decapoda > Parastacidae > Cherax > Cherax quadricarinatus. Next base: position 3,226,688 of record NC_069463.1, read on the forward strand.
GGCAGAGTACTAGGAGGGTAGCTCAGTCAATGCACACTGAGTCGGCAGAGAGAGTGAACTGCCATATACAGTAAATCCCTTCATGACATCAACTCGTCAAAAGGGGGAGAGGGTAGAGCGGTGCAAACTACCCACCAATGGACATACCTTGTTATAAACCTTAGCCAGGTGTACCTACCTAACACATTACTCAACATTATATATATATATATATATATACATCATACCCAGGTATATTCCTAAATCAGATAATATTATAAACTAGTGGAATCTTTAATTTAGCTAATATTAAAGAAACTCCGAGTATAATATTAAGTGGATAATACATATAAATTAATCCCATTATGACCTTGGTCATAACATACCCCCCCCCCTTTTGGGGACTAAACTTCGCCGTAAAAGAGGATTTCAGAAAGTATATAAACCAGAATACAAGTCATTCCTCTGACAAAGACCCTGATGACAAATGTTGCTTCTCCAACAAGAAAATTAAAAGTCTTGTGTCGCCAAACCACGTATGTGTAGACACCACGTAACTAGAGCTTCTGGTAGAAGAGGCGTTTCTCATAAAGAGGCCTTAAGTGACCATTGGTAGCAGGAGAAGTCAGGGTAAGACAACAGGAGACTGCCACCGCAGAAATAAGTTCTGGATACCACATGGTGGCTTACGTGACAGGTCTCCTCAGTGATTACAAGAATCAGATAACTGTAAGTAAACAAATAGCATTAAAAAATGCATTAAGCAAATACATATCTATAAAAATGTACTATAAATCCTCTTTTGTAAACTCAAATTTAATTACATGTCTTAAGGGTGGGACAGAGTGTCAGCAATCACATTATCAGCTCCTCTAATATGGTTAATACTTATAGAAAAAGGCTGTATTCTAAGGGATCATCTTTGTATTCTAGCATTTTTAGCCTTCATTGTGTTTAAAAGGGTTTAAGGGATTATGATCTGTTTTTACTCTAATTTTATGAGGGGTAGTCCCGAGATAAACCTCAAAGTGTTCCAAGGCTAAGACCAATGCTAGTGCCTCCTTTTCAACGGTTGCATAACTTAATTGATGGGGTTTCAATTTTGCAGAAAAATAACAGACTGGGTGTAAAAGATCAGAAGAGGAGGAAGGTTGTAGAAGGACAGCACCGACTGCATACTCGCTGGCATCCACTTGTAAAGTAAAGGGAGCATCGAACACCGGACTCTGTAGAACTGGAGAGGAACCAAGTAGACGCTTTAGACGAGTAAAGGCTAACTCACTTGTAGTCGTCCATTTAAAAGGAACTTTAGAACTTGTAAGTTCAAACAGCGGTGCTGCCACTTGCGAAAAATTAGGGCAAAACCGGCGGTAGTAACCGGCCATCCCTAGAAACCTCTGTACACCTTTCTTGTCTTGCGGAGCAGGAAAATCCATAATAACATGAATCTTTGCATTAATGGGGGCAACCGTGCCTTGCCCTATATTAAATCCCAGATATTTTATCCGGGCCTGACCAAGCTCACACCTAGCAAGGTTGACGGTAAAATGGTGTTCATCTAGCCTTTTCAAGAGTGCTTCCAGCCGAACCAGGTGTTGAGGCCAGTCATCGCTGAATACTACCAGATCATCTAGGTAGGCTTCCGTTCCTTCCAAGTCGTACGTTAGCCAATTCATAAGCCTCTGGAAGGTCGAGGCTGCATTGCAGAGACCGAAGGGCATCACCCTGTAGTTAAACAGGCCTCCAGGCATGGTGAAAGAAGAAATCTCCTGCGCTTGGGGCGATAACGGCACTAGATAATAACCTCGCAGGAGGTCCAAACGACTGACATACTTAGCACTGGCGACGCTGTCTATTAGGTCGTCAACCCTAGGAAGGGGGAATCCGTCAGGCATGGTTAGGGAATTTACTTTCCGATAGTCGGTACACATTCTAAATGAACTGTCCGACTTTGGTACAAGGACACACGGTGAAGCCCAAGGGCTTTTGCTATGTTCAATCAAACCATGATCGAACAAGAAACTTATTTTCTCCCGCAGAGCTTTATTCTTTACTGGGCTGACTCTATACGGAGCTTGTTTAATCGGAGCAGCTCCTTGCACGTCCACATCGTGGATCCCCATGGTGCACTGCAAAAGGAATATCTCCAAAGAGACTTCTATAAGTGGAAATCAAGTCTCGGATTTCACTTGATCTTTCCTTTTCTAAGTTACCGAGATAATCATCTAAGGTTTCCATTATTTCCGAGTTCTTCAGTCTTATCTCTACTCCACGTGAACAATCTTCTTTACTTGAGTCACCTTCTTGTGACCTCACCGCAGCCACAGGGACAAGTCCTTCACAGTATTTCTTTAGCTGATTTATATGGTAAGTTCGGGTCGACTTTCTTCTTCCTGGTGTTCTTACCACATAATTTACCTTACTCAGCTTCTTAATCACCTCCATTGTACCCTCATACTTGGGTTGCAAGGTATGGCCTGGCACTGGCTTTAAAGCTAACACTTTGTCTCCCACATTTAATGAACGCTCAATAGCAGTCTTGTCATAACTTTGTTTCATACGGTTTTGAGCTTGTCTGAGGTTGTCAGCCGCCAATTGCCGAGTAAAAGCCAAGTGTTCTTGCATTGCCGTGGGGGATAAACATAAAGAAGGCTCCACTTTCCCAGACCATACGTCCTTTAGCATTACTAACGGTCCTTGGACCGCATGACCATAAATGAGTTCAAAAGGACTACAGTGGACCCCCGCATACCGTCGCCATCACATAACGTACAATCCGCATACTGCTCGCTTTTATCGCAAAAATTTTGCCTCGCATAGCGCTCAAAAACCCGCTCACCGCTCTTCGTCCGAGACGCGTCCAATGTGCGCCCTTAGCCAGCCTCACATGTGCCACTGGTGGCATTGTTTACCAGCCTGCCTCCGCGGTAACATCCAAGCGTACAATCGGAACATTTCGTATTATTACAGTATTTTTGGTGATTTTATCTGCCAAATAAGTGACCATGGGCCCCAAGAAAGCTTCTAGTGCCAACCCTACAGCAATAAGGGTGAGAATTACAATAGAGATGAAGAAAGAGATCATTGATAAGTATGAAAGTGGAGTGCGTGTCGCCGACCTGGCCAGGTTGTACAAGATACCCAAATCAACCATCGCTACTATTGTGGGCAACAGAAAGGCAATCAAGGAAGCTGTTCTTGCCAAAGGTTTAAAATGTGTTTTCGAAAAAGAGATCGCAAGTGATGGAAGATGTTGAGAGACTCTTATTGGTGTGGATAAATGAAAAACAGCTAGCAGGAGATAGCGTTTCTCAAGCGATCATAAGCGAAAAGGCTAAGAAGTTGCATGAGGATTTAATTAAAAAAATGCCTGCAACTAGTGATGATGTGAGTGAATTTAAGGCCAGCAAAGGTTGGTTTGAGAGATTTAAGAAGCGTAGTGGCATACATAGTGTGATAAGGCATGGTGAGGCTGCCAGTTCGGACCACAAAGCAGCTGAAAAAATATGTGCAGGAATTCAAAGAGTACATAGACAGTGAAGGACTGAAACCTGAACAAGTGTTTAATTGTGATGAAACAGGCCTGTTTGGAAGAAAATGCCAAGCAGGACCTACATTACTGAGGAGGAAAAGGCACTCCCAGGACATAAGCCTATGAAAGACAGGCTTACTTTGTTGATGTGTTCCAATGCTACTGGTGATTGCAAAGTGAAGCCTTTATTAGTGTATCACTCTGAAACTCCCCGACCGTTCAGGCAAAAGAAGTCCTCAAGGAGAATTTGTGTGTGCTGTGGAGGTAAACAGTAAGGCATGGGTCACTAGGGACTTTTTCTATGACTGGTTACACCATGCATTTGCCCCCCAAAGTGAAAGATTACCTAACTGAAAAGAAATTAGAACTTAAGTGCCTCCTGGTGTTAGACAATGCCCCTGGTCATCCTACAGACGTGGCAGAGCAACTTTATGGGGACATGAAATTCATTAAGGTGAAGTTTTTGCCTCCTAATACCACTCCTCTCCTGCAGCCATGGGCCAGCAGGTTATTGCAAACTTCAAAAAACTGTACACAAAAGCTCTGTTTGAAAGGGTCTTTGTAGGACCTCAGAAACTCAACTGACTCTAAGAGAGTTTTGGAGAGAGCACTTTAATATCCTCAATTGTGTAAACATTATAGGTAAGGCTTGGGAGGGAGTGACTAAGAAGACCTTGAACTCTGCTTGGAAGAAACTGTGGCCAGAATGTGTAGACAAAAGGATTTTGAAGGGTTTGAGGCTAACCCTGAGAGGATTATGCCAGTTGAGGAATCCATTGTGGCATTGGGAAAGTCCTTAGGGTTGGAGGTTAGTGGGGATGATGTGGAAGAGTTGGTGGAGGAGGACAATGAAGAACTAACCACTGATGAGCTGATAGATCAACTTCAACAGCAAGAGGCCAGACCTGAGGAAACTGGTTTTAGAGGAGGGGAGAGAGAAATTGAAGAAGTTGCCTACTACAAAGATTAAGGAAATCTGTGCAAAGTGGCTTGAAGTGCAACCTTCATGGATGAAAATCACCCTCACACAGCTATTGCAAGCCGTGTTGGCATCTGTACACTGACAATGTGTGAAACACTTTAGGGGAAATCATAAAGGAACGAGAGGTACAGGCCACTATGGATAGATATGTTGTGCGAAAGAAGTCCAGTGACTCTGAAGCTAGTCCTAGTGGCATTAAAGAAGAAGGGAAGTAACCCAGAAAAGAACTCGACACCTCAAGTCTTAAAACCCCTTTTACTGTCGCGGCCGGATATATACGTTTGTGAGGTACCGTGTTTGACGTATATATACTCATAAATTCTAGCGGCTTCAAATCAGGCAGGAGAAAGCTAGTAGGCCCACATGTGAGAGAATGGGTCTGTGTGGTCAGTGTGCACCACATAAAAAAAATCCTGGAGCACGCAGTGCATAATGAGAAAAAAAAAAAATCCGACCGTTTTTTTTAATTAAATGCCGACTTTGTGGTCTATTTTCGTATAGTATTTGTGGTTGTATTCTCGTTTTCATGGTCTCATTTGATAGAATGGAATCTATATTATTTGAAATGGAGGTGATTTTGATTAATTTTACCATAAAAAGAACCTGGAAATGGAGCACAAAGTACAGGAAATGTTTGATTTTTGCCGATGTTCAAAAGTAAACAAATTATGTCATTGTCCAATAAATGTCCAAATAGCCATTCTAATACGCAGTCATGAATGGGTTGATGTAATTTTTACAATTATTACAGTATTGCAGTAGTCTGCATAACAGTAAATCTTCTATTTTTTGTTTGAATAAAATTTCAAAATAAAAAGCAAGAGTAATATCACAGGGACCTGGAGACAGACTGATGAAAAAAGAAAATCTTATTTTAGAGCCAGGAATGTCTGCATTGTTCATTCTGGAAATTATTTGGAAATTGTCGTATTTTTTAATTTTCGTGAAAATTTGCCAAATTGCAAATTTCTGACCATGTTATTGGGTAGTTGAATCGGTAAATAGGCAGTTTCTTGTGCTCAATCGATAGAAAAAATAGAGTTCTGAAGAAATAGTTATGAGTTTGGTTGACTGGAATAACGGAATTAGCCGAAAATAGGCTCAAAGTGGGCGAAATTGCCGATTTTTAAATATCGCCGAAGTCGCTAACTTCGCGAGAGCGTAATTCCGTCAGTTTTCCATCAAATTTCGTTTTTTTGGTGTCTTTAAAAATCGGGAAAAGATTCTCTATCGTTTCATAAGAAAAAAATAATTTTTTTTTTTCGAATATTTTGCGACACCAGGAGCAACTTCAGGATTGGGCCCTTCGACAGTCAAAGGGTTAATGGAAGGGGATTCCCCTTCTAAACACTAACTCTCTCTCTCCCCTCCTCCCATCCCATCAATCATCACCAGATCTTCAATAAAAGTAAGTGTCATGTAATTGTGCATGCCTTTTTCAGTTTGTGTGTATTAAAATTAACATTTCATGTGGTAAAATTTTTTTTTTCATACTTTTGGGTGTCTTGCACGGATTAATTTGATTTCCATTATTTCTTATGGGGAAAATTCATTCGCATACCGATCATTTCGCATAACAATGAGCCCTCTTGCACGGATTAAGTCGCTATGCGGGGGTCCACTGTATATCCTAAACTCTCCTGTTCGCTCTCTCTTAAGGCAAGGAGGAGGAAAGGAATACCTTCATCCCAGTCTGTTGAGAACTGCTCACAGTATGCCCTCATCATGATCTTCAGGGTTTGGTGAAACCTCTCTATGACACCTGGGTTTGGGGTCTATATGCTGTTGAAAAAAATGGGGTTTTTAAATCCGACCCTGGACATAGCTTCACGGAAAATCTTTGATGTGAAATTCGTCCCTCTGTCAGATTGAATCTCCTTAGGGAATCCAAACTGTGCGAAGAATCTAAATAGGACTCTCACAATAGCCTTGGCACTAATCTTGCGAAGGGGCACAGCCTCTGGATACCGAGTAGTCGTATCCATTATAGTAAGAAGATATTGATTGCCAAGCCTAGTTTTTGGGAGAGGTCCCACACAGTCTATTACGAGCCGAGAGAAGGGTTCACCTTCTATGGCAATAGGTAAGAGGGGCGCAGGAGGAGGTTTTTGTGCAGGCTTTCCAATGAGCTGGCAAATAGCACAGTTTCTCAAGTACTCAGTCATGGTATCCTTCATCTTGGGCCAGAAGAAATATCGGGCTAATTTTCCTAAAGTCTTTCTTATTCCCAAATGTCCGCCCATGGGGCTAGAATGTGCCACTTCCAATGCTAACTCCCGAAATAGGACAGGTAAAACCAAGAGCTGTTTTGGCTTGAGACATGAATTAACTGAAGTCGACGGAAATTTCTTCATCAGGATACCGTCAGAGTAATAAAAACATTCTTCCTTACCCTCAGCTTCCATCTCAGTAAGCGCTTGATCCCTTGCCCGTTTCAACGACGGGTCTTCAAGCTGTTCCTTCACTAAATTTTCCTGATTAAAGTCGTTACTCCGTAATGGGGCAAAATCTACCACTTGGGATTTTGGAGGCTGATTTTCGACTTCGTGTTGATCACTGGCACTGAACAGAGCATCCAAACCCCAATCTGAGGGTTCATCAGGAGTAGGCAGTGCTTCCAAATTCTTAGCCATAGCCCTTGTTATAGCTGTAAGAAGGAATAGACGAGGACCTTCCTTACACCCTTCAATGGCGTAATTCTCTCCAGAGAACTTCTCTATAACATAAGGTTCTCGGCAAATTCCTCCTCTTCCTAAATCATTACCCACCAATAGGTCTACACACTTAATGGGAAAATCAGTTTCAGAAAGGCTCACAACAGTTTCACCTTGATATGAATCTACGTTCACATATACCTTATGAAGGAGTACTCTTGTGATGGTGCCACCGTAACCTTCTAGCAGAACATCCAGGTTAATGTAAGTGTCATCATTTAGAGGAAGTACTCCTTTTCTCAGTAAGGTCAGGTACTTACCGTATCCCGATAGGATACTATGTCCACCATTTGTCCTCTGTAACACCAGCCTTACCCTTAAAGAAGTAAGGCAACATGGCTTCCGAAACTTTGTCTGCGAACAACTCAAGAGGGAATTAGGCACTTCGATTGAGGAAGACGTCATCTGTTTCAGGTAATGTTTCAGAACCTGACTGCCTACGGTCTCGACTTAATTGGAAACATGAGTGCCTCCAATGGCCTGGTTTCTGACAATAAGAGCAAGTTGGGCCTCTTCTTGCTGTATCTCTCTCGTAAGATGGTCTTCCTTTACCATTACTATGGATGGGCACTCGAGTAGGCTTTGCTGAATGAGGAGGAAGAGGTCTGCTGATCCATTTTCCTAGGAGAGAAAGGCTGACTCTTAGGAGAACATAACCTGGCTTTCTCTCTAGACCCTTTTTCCTTGGTCAATTGAGAGGTTATCTCGAAGTGATCAGCTAGAGAAGCAGAGGCCAACACATCTGCAGTCAGGTGTTCGATAACAAAGGAGCGTACATCGCCCGTCAGAGAGTTCTGAAAATCTTCTTGCAAGATCAACTGTATCAGGCGCTCCATAGTATCACACCCAGATGACCTCAACCATCGCTCTAGAGCCACCTTCTTTTGCCGGGCAAATTCTACCCAGGTTTGACCGGGCAGTCTTCATAGAGAGCAGAAGGTGCGCTGATAATTTACAGGAAGTAAGTGTTATGCAGGGTTCTGCATGACATCGTAATGTACATATAGTGGAGAAGTGTGCCATAATAATATGAATATTATAGTTGTAAGGAATAATTTTATAATTTATAATGTGCATTTTGGGGGTACTGTAAAGTACTCTAACTGTAATTATAAAGAAATTCTGTTAATGATTTATTTTCCAAGGATGTTGGGGTACGCGGAGTAAGCGTGGTTTGGGGGGGTCACGGGACGTTAGCATGGTGTAGAGGCTGGCGTCGGAGATGCTGTGTATTTAAGATAAGTTTGTAGTTGTACACTCATTTTGTTTATCCAACTCAAGCCATAGGCTCTTATATGGCTTACCTGTATGTTACACCAGGCTCTGACATGGTCAGGGTGCTGTGGGATGAGTGTGGAAATAAGAAATAAGGTTTGTAGTGTAATGACGGCCTGATGCTGACGAAGCCTAGTGGTTATGGTGGCTGAACCTCCAGCCAGCTGTTGTGTGTACCCTCATTTGGGCATTTAGGATTAAGGTTTTTCTGTTATGTTATGTTATGGTGACTAAATAGATATATTTTCCTAATTGGGATTTTTGCCTAACCCTCTGTTACCCAACCCCTTGAAGTACACATACCAGTTTAGCGCTTTCTGTTTTGATTGGGATAGCCCTGGGTGGCCGGTTTGGGCTTGAGAGGTGTGTAACTTTTACCTTTGCCCTTAGACCAGGCTCAAGCCCCCAGCTATCCCACATTTTTGCGTAACATGGGGGCCTGTATATGGGAGAATTATCAAATTTTATGTGGTAATTCAAGTTTACAACCTGGAAAGTCAATAATCATTCTTTACTGGGTTGGTCAGAGGAAGCATTCACTATAACACACACTAAAATAATAATTTACCTTTGTTTGCAATATTGCTGGTTTTTAGAGTGTTATTATTAACTAATACCCTGTGAATAATTTACCTTTGTTTGCAATATTGCTAGTTTTTAGGGTGTTATTATTAATTAATACCCTGTGAATAATTTACTTTTGTGTGCAACATTGCTGGTTTTTAGGGTGTTATTATTAATTAATACCCTGTGAATAATTTACCTTTCTGTATAATATTGCTAGTTTTTAGGGTGTTATTATTAATTAATACTCTATAAATCATTTACCTTTCAGAACCATATTGTTGATTTTTAGGGTGTTATTAATACTTGATATTTTGTGCATAATTTACCCTTGCAGGTACAATCTTGCTGATTTTTAGGGGGTTACGCTCACCTAAATTTCTGGAAATAATTTACCTTTGCAGGTGCAGTAGCTCTTATTTTTTTTTCTGCCAGGGTTTTCTTTTTGTGTGCAATCCTGTTTAATTTGAGGGAGTCACATGACAACTCCTTGTGAATATACTACTTGAGTATATGTACCTTGCTGTGTGCTTTATTATTTTATATCAGTAAGTTCTGTGGCTGGTAGTAAGATTTGGTGCTATTATTTCTCAAAATAGCTGACACTGGTGAAAATTCTGAGAATGACATGCATTTGGAAGGTGACATTGAATCACATCCCCATGATAGGGACCTGGATAAGGTAGTAGTAATTTTACAAATGAAATTAGCCCTAGTTGCAGAAGAAAAGGAACAGTTAAGGATTGAGCGCACAAAGATCCAGGAACAGAGAGCCTTAGAGGAGCTTAGGGCTCAAGAAAGAGCTAAAGAGAGGCAGCTTGCTTCTCACCCAGACACAGACACAAGGGTAGATGTTTTTCATTTGGATAAAGCCATAAAATTTGTGCCCAAATTCCTAGAGAAAGACCCAGACCAGTTTTTTCTGTTATTTGAAAGTACGGCCAAATCCCAATTTGGCCGGAAAAGGAATGGGCGACATTAGCAAGAACCCAATTAGTTGGTAAAGGGTTACAAGCTATTAGTTCTTTAGAAGGATCTGCCTTTTCTGATTATCATAAGCTAAAAGAGGTAGTTTTACTGGCTTATCAAATGTTGCCGGAAAGGTACAGGCAGAAATTCAGAGGACTAAAAGTTTCAGTCAGGGCAGTCTTTGGTGGAATATGGTAAGGAGGAAGATGTCACTTCTAAATAGGTGGTGTCGCTCAAAGGGGGTGGTAGGCAATTATGAAGGTGTAATTACCTTAATTTTGTTAGAGGATCTAATGGGAAATGTTCCTTCTGACCTTAAGGCATATCTTGAGGAGAAGGATCTTGATGATTTTAATAATGCTTTAGAGCTGGGTGACAGATTTTTAGCTAACCAAAAATTTGGTAGCAGTTACCACACCCCACATACTAATAATGAAAAGTTTTCTCCACCCACCAATAGGAATAAGAAATTTCAGAAGTTTAAGCTACCCATTTATCAGCCTAATAACCACAAGAGTTTTAATAACCCTAATTTACCAGTACCCACTCGAGGAGGTTTTAACCCTTTGAGGGTTTTGGTCGTACTAGTATGTCTTACGCGTAGGGGTTTTTGACGTACTAGTACGCATAAATTCTAGCGGCCTCAAATCTAGTGGGAGAAAGCTGGTAGGCCTTCATATGAAAGAATGGGTCTATGTGGTCAGTGTGCACAGTCTAAAAAAAAATCCTGCAGCACACAGTGCATAATGAGAAAAAAAAAAAACTTTGACCATTTTTTTGGAGTAAATCAGCGACTTTGCAGTGTATTTTCGTATGGTTTTTATTGTTGTATTTAGTTTTCTTGGTCTCATTTTATAGAATGGAAGACATTTACAGAAATTGAGATGATTTTGACTGGTTTTACAATGAAAGGTGCCTTGAAATTGAGCTCAAAGTAGCAGAAATGTTCGATTTTTTACCAAATTTCAAAAGTAAACAAATCGTGCCAAGCGTGCAATACACGTCAACTGGTGAGTCTAATATTCTTTCACAAGTGCACCAATAATATTTATACCATTTTTTACACTAAGCAGTAGTCTGCATAACAGTAAATCTTATATTTTTTGTGAGAATAAAAAATTCAAAGTGGAAAGCAAAAGAATATAAGAGGGGCCTTGAGACGTGACTAATGACTAGAGGAAATTGTCATTTTAGTGCCAGGAATGTCTTTCTTGTTTATTCTGGACCCTATTCGGAAATTGGCATCTTTTGAAATTTGTGTGAAATTGGCAAAATTGCTAAATTCTGACCACTGTACTGGATAGTTGAATTTCATAAATGGGTGGTTTCTTGCACCCATTCGATAGAAAAAATGGAGTTCTACCGAAATATTCATGTTTTTTGTCGACTAGTACAGTGAAATTGGCCGAAAATGGGGCTCAAAGTGGGCAAAATCGCCGATGCGTAAACATCGCCGAGACCGCTAACTTTGCGAGAGCATAATTCCGTAAGTTTTCTATCAAATTTCAAACTTTTGGTGTCTTTATGATCGGGAAAAGATTCTCTATCTTTTCATAAGATAAAATAATTTTTTTTTTTTAAATTTGGCCGACCCTGAGAACGAGTTTCGGAGAGGGCCTGTCGACCCTCAAAGGGTTAAGTCAGCTGTCACAGGTCCAGGACTACAAGGAGCAGGTGGAACGAGCCCAGTTCCCCAGAACCAAGGGATCCAACCTAGGTCAAATGGGCAGGGGGCCTTTAAACCTTATCACTGTATATATTGCAATAAACAGGGCCACCTGCAGCCATATTGTCGAAAGATGCTTAGGGACCAGGCTGCGGCAGATGCTTCTCCCAGCAAATACACCGATTACACATGATGTGGCTTGCATTGCAGTCTTGCCCCAAGGTATCCAAAGAAGACCAGCTGTCTTTGACCCTCGGATGAAGGTCTATTCAAGTAAGTCTACTGTGGCCTTACACCAAAATGAAGGTAGGGTCACGGGGGTTATGTCTTTTAGGGACACTTGGGAGCACATACACCTTGCTTCGCAGGGGGGTATTGCCAGTGTCGGATGACACCTACACTGATTGGACATTTTTCTTAAAGGGATAACTGAGTCCCTGTCAGGACTCCCGTGCACAGGTTATGGATAGAGTCTGAAATACCCGTCCCGGGTACCTACCTGTAGGTATTGCAGAAGATATACCTTTTGCAGGAGTTGACCTTTACTAGGCAAAAAACGTTGTGGGACTCCTCAAAAGTGAGGAATGTTTGGTTTTGCAGGACCCTGCTTTACAAGGTGGTAATGACCCAATTGGAGCAACGGTAAACCCGAAAATTTTTTTAATGTGCTTTCGGACTAAACAGGGGAAGAAGGCAGGAGCTGTGCCTCCCTGTGACCCTTCTGCACACTGTGGGTTTATGGTTTTGGGGATGGGGACCTGTTCATTGAGTCTGACCTGCAGGAGACTCTGAGCAGTGATGAACCGGCTCAACCGGAACTCGGTTTGGAGAAGTGGTCTTGGTGCTGATTGGGAAAAAATCCCTGACCTGCAGCAGCTGAGTGAGGCCCCCGGGGAAAGGGTTTTGACCTCCGGAACGCTATTCATTTATCAGTTGTCGCGGAGGATGGGGTTCCCAAATTTACGAAGTGTTTATTTTGCAGAGTTGATCAAATGAGCAAGATTTTTTTAAGGGGACCTGTGTTTTACGTGGACGGGCAAAAACTAAAAAAGTGTCTTTGCCCATTTTTTACGATTCTGAAGGAACGGCATTTCAGGTTAAACGGGAGAGTAAAAAATCATGTTTAAAAATAAATTCCTTTTCAAAAGGGTTCAGAGTCGTCCCCTTTCTGAAATTTTGGTTTTGGGGTTTTGGTTTTGGGAAACATTTTTGTTCTTAGGCTTTGCACAAATCACCCAGAAGTCATATTTTATAAAAAGTATGTAGTTTTGGAGGCCTACTTGAGGTTAAATTCCCAATGTATATCACCCTGGGAGTAAAAGAAAAGCGCATGGTTTTCCCAGTTCTCGGGGCAAGCATATTTGTTTTCCCCAGTACCAAAGGACTGGGAGGAGGGAACCCCTCCCTTTCATTACGTGTGGGGAAGCCTCTGGAATATTAAGTCATGTGCTACGTGAGGAGGGGATGTTTCCCAGGGTTTTTTTTTTTCTCGTTTCAGAAAATTCTTGGCTAAGATGAGGTCCATGGCACTAGTGCCCCATTTCCCCAGCCCCCCGGATGCGTGGGACTATGAGGTGGTGCTACAATTCTGGAAGCTGGAGAGATGGGGGGATTGAACGGGCTTGGGAAGGTATGATGGAAAGTGTGGTGACTTCAAAATGAGATGGATAAAGTCCCCGAGAAAGTAATGTAAGCAGGAAAATTTAAGAGATTGTGGAAGATTTGGATCTTCTGAAAAAATGGTTTTAAGGTTGGCTGCCCTGGGGCCCTTATGAAAAATTTTTGGGGTGCTGAAAAAAAGGGGCCGTTAACCCCCTGAGGAGGGTTTCCGAATTTTTGAAAAATAGCAGGCCTGCATGATTAAGCTGGGGGGAAAAAGGTTTCCCGAAGGAAGTGAAGTGTTTATTTCTAGAGACTGTTTGTATCCCGCGAAGTCGGTGGGTTTTTTTTTACTGGGCTCACACTAGGTGATACCCTTTAAAAGTGCATGCGCCACCGGTACATTAAAAAAAAAGGTTTTTTCTCCTCTTTTGAACAATGCAAATTGTGTAAATGAATGGGGGGTCATCTCTTCCAGCCTGTTGCCCAAGGACACACCCCCTATTTGTAATTTAATATCTCGTCCATGTACCTTTTTATCCTTAAACCCCCGCTTTTATGTTAAACCTGAGTTACCCCCCCCGGGTTTTGCAAAAGGAAACAGAGGGTTGGGGTTTCAGTCTTGTTGCGGGGTAAGCAAGTAATGCAATTTGGGGCCTGTTTCCTCCGGGCAAAAAGTAGCGCACCAAAGAAGTTTAACCCCCCATAAAAAAGGGAGGCTTTTCCTTAGTTTTGGGCGGCAACATTTGAGGTAAATATATCTTCATCAGTTCCCCCTATAACGGTAATGACCATATTCCAAAAACTTTTCCCTTCCCTTTAAATTAAACGCGCCACAATCAAGCCCTTACAAGGGGGGCCGGGGGTTTTTCCCCAAAATTCTTAACCCTTGTGATTCATTATGTAAAGCGAGCAGAGAATGGGTTGCTAATACCTTGTCTTGGGTGTTTAAAGTGCAGCAGTTAGTTTTATGGGATCACTTATCTATTTTTAAATTTTGGCGTTTTTTGGGTAGATGAGAAAGAGGGAACTCTGCCACCCAAAGGAAAAGGGGCGGGTTGAGCGGGAGCTGGGAAATCGGGTTTCCCTAGTGGTGTTTTTTGGGGGGGTATTCAAAAAAGGGGGCCAAATGCATGGGTAAGGAATGCTACTTTTTTTTGGGTGTTGGCGGAATGCCTCGCCTCTTTTTATTTTGGAAAGGGACGGGTTGGGACCTAACGTTTTTATAAATGGGGTGTGGCAGTGATGCCCTCCACGGGTTTGGGGAAAAATGTTTTTCGATCAGAAGTTTTTTTTGGTTCCCCCCGGGACTCTTTTTCAATTTTTCCCTTTTTTGGGATCACCCCGCGGGGGTGACCCCCAGGGTCCTTGGAATGAAAAATGTATTTGACGCCTGGGGGGCCCCCTTTCGGGGGGTCTTCTTTGAGACTCCGGGTTTTTTAAGGGCCGCAGCCCCCACCAAAAAGTTTAAATGTGCCTATCCCCCCCGTTTTTTTTGGGGCCGAAATTTTCCCCTCCCTGTGCTCCCTAAATTCTCGCAGAGGTGTGTCAGGGGAACCCCCAGTTTTGTTTACTAAAGTTTTTGCTGTGAGAGGGGAAAGGTAATGTGTTTTGGGTTTCCCCCTCAGTAAAATTTAACATGCCCCCTCTTTTTTTCTTTTTTGAACTCCGGGAAAGGGGGTACTTACTTTTTAAAAAATTTTTTTTTTGGTGCCCCTACATTTTTGGTCTGCCTTGAAACATACTAAACCCTTTGGGTTTTTTAAACTTTAAAAGGCATTCCTCGGGGCACTTTTGTCCCAAATTTTTAAATTCCTTTTTTAAAAAATTTTTGCTTAAAGAATTTGGGTAAAATGCTTTCAACGCCACCGCCGGGCCATTTGGCTGTTTGTAAGGGGCTTTTCCCTAAAACACTTCTAAGAGTGTGACTGTGAGCCCCTTTGGGGCCATAAAATTTTAATCACTTTTATTTCGACGAGTTTCTTTATGTCTGCAATTTGGGTACCTCTTTTTTTGAAAAATAGGGCATATTTGTAGTACCAAAAACCGGATTGTAGGGTTTGGTCTTTCCCCCCAGTTATCTTTTTTGCCAGTTACCTCAACCTTAATGGGGGGCTTTTTTTCCCTTTTTTTTTTTTTTGCCTAGGGGTGTCCGTGGGGACCCCGCTGAAAGGGAACCAAAGGTCGGGGGGGGGGGTTTAGGGGCCCGGGGTTTCTGCATGACATCGTAATGAAACAAAAGGGGAAAAAGTGTGCCAAAAAATTTTATGAATATTATAGTTGTAAGGTTTTTTTTTTTTTTTTTTTTTTTTTTTTTTTTTTTCAACAAGTGGGGCCGCTCCCACCGAGGCAGGGTGACCCCAAAAAAGAAAGAAAATCCCCAAAAAAAAAAATACTTTCATCATCTTTAAAAACACTTTCACCACACTCGCACATTTTTCACTTTTTTTTGCAGAGGTTTTTTCAGAATACAACATCAAGAAGAAATAAACATATAAAGATACACAACCAATCCCTCCAAACTCCCAAATATCCCAAACCCCTCCTTTAAAGTGCGGGCTTTGTACTTCCCATTCCGGGACTCAAGTCCGACTAAATGAAAAAAACCCGGGGGTTTCCCTGAATCCCTTCACAAATATTACCCGCCCCACACTCCAACAGATCGTCGGGCCCCAATTACCTTTTCGCCCCTTTTTCACCCCCTATCTAACACCCCACGCACGCTTTCGGGAAAGTCCAACCCCCTTACCCACAAAACCCCTTACCCCCCCCTTCAAAAACCCCTTTTCGAGGACCCCCCCCTTTACCCCCCCTTCCTTCCCCTATAGTTTTTATATGCTTTCCATGTCATTCTACGTATCCATTCTCTCTAAATAGCCCAAAACCCCCTCAAAAACCCCCACTTCTGCCCCTATTTAAAAACTTTTTTTTTAACTCCACCCCTTTTCTCCTAATTTCCCACACTCCAAATTTTCTGCATAATATTTACACCACACTTGCCCTTAAAAACAGGACATCCCCCCGCGCCTCCAACCCCCCCCCCTTCCCCGCCCCTTTACCACCCAAGTTTTCAAAACCAAAAATAAAAAGAGTGTTGGTAACTCTATACTTTCATACTTTCCCCTTTTTGCCTCCATAAAATAACGTTTTTTGACCCCCACATTACCTCAACGCACCACTCCCCTTTTTTTTCCCCTCATAAATTCTATAAATTAACCTCATCCTTCATAAATCCTTTCCCTCCGAAAAACTCAACTCCCAAGTAAACTAAAACATTTACTTTTTCCATACCCCCTCCTTTCCCCAAAATTTTTTATCCAATTTTTTCTTTATCTAAATCATTTGACCCCCACCCCTTACCTTTTCTTTTCCCCTTTTAACTTTCTACCTTTTTTCACACATTCCCAAAAAAACCCCATTTCCCCTAACCTTTTTCAATTTTTCTTTAAATCTTCCCCCAAGCACCGTATCATCACAAAAAGAAAAAAAGGGCCCAATTTTCCCCTTTTGAAATTTTTTTTTCCCCCAAAAAATTTAAACCCACCCCTCTCCCCCAAAAACCCTAGCAATTACTTCCTTTACAAACCCCCCCCATAAAATATTAAACAATACCATGGTACATTACACCCCCTGCTAAGACCTACTTTTACCCCCAATAATTTTTAAAATTTTTTAATTTTGCAAATTTGGGGGGACGTAAAAGTATTTTAACGGGAAAATTTTAAAGGGAAATTCGTTTTAAAGAATTTTTTTTTCCAAGGGTTTAGGTACGCGGATAAGCATGGTTTTGGGGGGGGCACGGGAAAGTTAGCATGGTGTTTGGGCTGGCGTCGAGATGCCGTGAATTTTAAATAATTTGTAAATTTTACACTCCTTTTTTTTTAAACCAACCAAGCCAAAGGGCCCTTTTAAAGGCCCCACCTGTATGTTTAAACCCCGGGCCCAAAATGGTCAGGGGGCGTGGGAAAAAAAAAAAGAGTGTGGAAAAAAAATAAGGTTTTTTAGTGTAAAGAAAGGCCTGACCCTGAGAAGGCCCAGTGGGTTTTGGGGGGCTGAACCCCACCCGCTGTTTTTGGTACTTTTTCATTTGGGCATTTTGGATTAAGGTTTTTTTTGTTATGTTATGGGGTTTTGTGACTAAATAGAAAATAAATTTTTCCCCAATTGGGGTTTTTTTCCAAAACCCCCCGTTACCCAACCCCCTTGAAGTAAAACATACCAGTTTAGCGTTTTTGTTTTGTGGGAAAGCCCCGGGGGGCCGTTTTTTTTGGGGTTGGAGGGGTTTTAACTTTTCCTTTGCCCCCTTTGACCCGGCTCAAGCCCCCCGCTATCCCACATTTTTTTTTCATAACGGGAAGGGCATACTCCTTTAAAAAAGATCTTCTTTTACTGCCCCCCCCAAAATTGGGATACTTGTCATAACGGGGGAGCTGCAGTACATGAAATTTAGCCTAACCCCAAAGTGTGGTGTGAAGAAGGGAGCCCAATGTTTCACGAGGCCAACTCATCCCTCGGCCTATTTTCAAAGTTCCCAATGTCCAAATCAGTTTTTTTTACAAAAAACCCGGGGAAATAATGAGGGAAGCCCTGTGAAGGTCAAAGGGCAAGGGTTTTAGTACAACACTTACTCATTTTCCCCCTCTTTTTTTTCCCTCTCCCAATCTGACGTTTTTTTCCCCCTTTGAACTCTTCTTTATACAGGGGAGGCGCTGCGATTCCCGTTGCCTTTTTGCAACTTTAAAAAGATTTTCCAGACGTTGAAAGTGTTTGAGTGTGAGAGGAGTCCAAAAGGAAAAGGGGAGTGGGAGGAGTGTGTCCCCCAAACAAAGCTTGGGAAAGAGCTCCCCCCTCGGCACCCCCCACATGACCAGGGGTAGCTAATGGGCTCCCCATTTCACGAACAGGGGGAAAATTGTCCCGAGAGATACCCCCTCACCCAAAGAGAGGGGCCTCGAAAAGAAACCACCAAATGAGGGTACTTTCCCAGGGGCAAAAAAATTTTCCCCCGAGGGTGTCTTGCCATGGGGGGAATTTCCCAAACCTCAGGACAGTGTCAGAGGGCTGAGAAAACAGTATGTTCTGTATTATAGAACGGACAGTACTCGCTATATAACGATTGTTATATGAAACTCCTAAATATCTAGCAACTTGCCAGCATTGTTGTAGTGGTAAAGCCTTCAGCGTATCTGGAGTCAGGTCCTTCACCAACTGTGATATGTCACGATCCATGGTCAAGAAGTTCAAAGATCCCGAAACAGGGCCCCCCACTTGTTACGGTTCGAATCTTAATATTTAGCCAGGTTAGTGCAACTCCGTACACACACACTTCATAGAATGAGAGGATATGGTTCCAAACTTAGAAATGTAAGGCACAAATAATAGTTACTCAGTCTTTTCTAGTTTCTTTTTATTTAAAAGTTTAAATACTTTAGATATTCATAAATATCTATTAAATATCACTTTGTCAGAAACTTTCCTTCACACAAGAAAACTCTTAATTAGAATGTATATCACAGACCCCCTCTGGAGACTGTCAATATGGTCACTACACTTGATAATGATCAGAGGAATATTACTGCTTCCTCAATAGTAACATTACTTGTGTGCAAGTACATACAGTGGACCCCCGCATACCGTTGGCATCACATAACGATTAATCCGCATACCGCTTGCTTTAATCGCAAAAATTTTGCCTTGCATACCGCTTAAAAACCCGCTCACCGATTTTCGTCCGAGACGCGTCCAATGTGCGCCCTCAGCCAGCCTCACATGTGCCGCCGGTGGCATTGTTTACCAGCCAGCCTCCGCGGTAACATCCAAGCATACAATCGGAATATTTCGTATTATTACAGTGTTTTCGGTGCTTTTTCTAGAAAACAAGTGACCATGGCCCCAAGAAAGCTTCTAGTGCCAACCCCTACAGCAATAAGGGTGAGAATTCCAATAGAGATGAAGAAAGAGATCATTGATAAGTATGAAAGTGGAGTGCGTATCGCCGACCTGGTCAGTTGTACAAGAAACCCAATCAACCATCGCTAACTATTGTGGGCACCAGAAAAGCAATCAAGGAAGCTGTCTTGCCAAAGGTTTAACTGTGTTTTCGAAACAAAGATCGCAAGTGATGGAAGATGTTGAGAGACTCTTATTGGTGTGGATAAATGAAAAACAGCTAGCAGGAGATAGCGTCTCTCAAGAGATCATATGTGAAAAGCTAGGAAGTTGCATGAGGATTTAATTAAAAAAATGCCTGCAACTAGTGATGATGTGAGTGAATTTAAGGCCAGCAAAGGTTGGTTTGAGAGATTTAAGAAGCGTAGTGGCATCCATAGTGTGATAAGGCATGGTGAGGCTGCCAGTTCGGACCACAAAGCGGCTGAAAAATATGTGCAGGAATTCAGGAGTACATAGAAACTGAAGGACTGAAACCTGAACAAGTGTTTAATTGTGATGAAACAGGCCTGTTCTGGAAGAAAATGCCAAGCAGGACCTACATTACTCAGGAGGAAAAGGCACTCCCAGGACATAAGCCTATGAAAGACAGGCTTACTTTGTTGATGTGTGCCAATGCTAGTGGTGATTGCAAAGTTAAGCCTTTATTAGTGTATCACTCTGAAACTCCCAGAGCGTTCAGGCAAAAGAATGTCCTCAAGGAGAATTTGTGTGTGCTGTGGAGGGCAAACAGTAAGGCATGGGTCACTAGGGACTTTTTCTATGACTGGTTACACCATGCATTTGCCCCCAATGTGAAAGATTACCTAACTGAAAAGAAATTAGAACTTAAGTGCCTCCTGGTGTTAGACAATGCCCCTGGTCATCCTACAGACGTGGCAGAGCGACTTTATGGGGACATGAAATTCATTAACATCAAGTTTTTGCCTCCTAATACCACTCCTCTCCTGCAGCCCATGGACCAGCAGGTTATTGCAAACTTCAAAAAAACTGTACACAAAAGCTCTGTTTGAAAGGTGCTTTGTAGTGACCTCAGAAACTCAACTGACTCTAAGAGAGTTTTGGAGAGAGCACTTTAATATCCTCAATTGTGTAAACCTTATAGGTAAGGCTTGGGAGGGAGTGACTAAGAAGACCTTGAACTCTGCTTGGAAGAAACTGTGGCCAGAATGTGTAGACAAAGGGATTTTGAAGGGTTTGAGGCTAACCCTGAGAGGATTATGCCAGTTGAGGAATCCATTGTGGCATTGGAAAGTCCTTGGGGTTGGAGGTTAGTGGGGAGGATGTGGAAGAGTTGGTGGAGGAGGACAATGAAGAACTAACCACTGATGAGCTGATAGATCAACTTCAACAGCAAGAGGCCAGACCTGAGGAAACTGGTTCAGAGGAGGGGAGAGAGAGAAATTGAAGAAGTTGCCTACTACAAAGATTAAGGAAATGTGTGCAAAGTGGCTTGAAGTGCAAACCTTTTTTGATGAAAAATCACCCTCACACAGCTATTGCAAGCCGTGTTGGCAACCTGTACACTGACAATGTTGTGAAACACTTTAGGGAAGTCATAAAGGAACGAGAGGTACAGGCCACTATGGACAGATATGTTGTGCGAAAGAAGTCCAGTGACTCTGAAGCTGGTCCTAGTGGCATTAAAAGAAGAAGGGAAGTAACCCCAGAAAAGGACTCGACACCTCAAGTCTTAATGGAAGGGGAATCCCCTTCTAAACACTAACACTCTCTCTCCCCTCCTCCCATCCCATCAATCATCACCAGATCTTCAATAAAAGTAAGTGTCATGTAATTGTGCATGCCTTTTTCAGTTTGTGTATTAAAATTAACATTTCATGGGGTAAAATTTTTTTTTTTCATACTTTTGGGTGTCTTGCACGGATTAATTTGATTTCCATTATTTCTTATGGGAAAAATTCATTCGCATACCGATTATTTCGCATACCAATGACCCCTCTTGCACGGATTAAAATCGGTATGCGGGGGTCCACTGTATATTGAGAATTAACACTTTCACTGAGTAACTCCCTGGCATAAGGAATATATCAAAAAGTTCTAAGCTTGACACTGGTCGTCACATCGTAACCTGAAGATAACAGTATATAATTGTCCGCAGACTTCACTTCACAATAAACCACAAGCTGGTTCAGGAGTTTCTATAACACAATTCTCTATCCAAGTGAGAACAAGGCGGAGTACTAGGAGGGTAGCTCAGTCAATGCACACTGAGTCGGCAGAGAGAGTGAACTGCCATATACAGTAAATCCCTTCATGACATCAACTCGTCAAAAGGGGGAGAGGGTAGAGCGGTGCAAACTACCCACCAATGGACATACTTTGTTATAAACCTTAGCCAGGTGTACCTACCTAACACATTACTCAACATTATATATATATATATATATATACATCATACCCGGGTATATTCCTAAATCAGATAATATTATAAACTAGTGGAATCTTTAATTTAGCTAATATTAAAGAAACCCCGAGTATAATATTAAGTGGATAATACATACAAATTAATCCCATTATGACCTTGGTCATAACAGAACCTCATAAGAGTAGACTGGCACAGACTGAAACCTCAACCTGCAAACACTAAAGGTAAGAACCTCATAAGAGTAGACAGGCACAGACTGAAACCTCAACCTGCAAACAACAAAGGTAAGAACCTCATAAGAGTAGACTGGCACAGACTGGAACCTCAACCTGTAAACAACAAAGGTAAGAACCTCATAAGAGTAGACTGGCACAGACTGGAACCTCAACCTGCAAACACTAAAGGTAAGAACCTCATAAGAGTAGACAGGCACAGACTGAAACCTCAACCTGCAAACAACAAAGGTAAGAACCTCATAAGAGTAGACTGGCACAGACTGGAACCTCAACCTGCAAACAACAAAGGTAAGAACCCATAAGAGTAGACTGGCACAGACTGGAACCTCAACCTGCAAACAACCAAGGTATGAACCTCATAAGAGTAGACAGGCACAGACTAAAACCTCTACCTGCAAACACTGAAGAATTTATTTATATTAATTATACACGGGCCGATTCCCACCAAGGCCAGGTGGCCCAAAGAAAATACTTTCACCATCATTCACTCCACACTGTCTTGCTCAGAAGGGTGCTGTACACTACAGGTTTTTAAAATGCAACATTAACCCCCTCCTTCAGAGTGCAGGCACTGTACTTCCAATCTCCAGGACTCAAGTCCGACCTGCCGGTTTCCTGAATCCCTTCATAATATGTTACTTTGCTCACACTCCAACAGCCGTCAGTTTAAAAAACCAATATTGTCTCCAGGTCACAATGGGGGCTGTCCGGGAGTCTCTTGATCCAGGGTTGGAGAACCTGTCCGGTATGCTCTTTGATCCAAGGTGTTGGAGAATTGTCCAGTTTGGACATTTACTAGTGATTCTATGATCAAACACTTTGAAGTACTTTCCTAATTCTTGAAGACTTTGAGTTTAGCTTGTTAAAAAATACCAGGTGGATGTATGTACCTGACTGAGTCTCTTGATCAAGTATTTGGAAATACTGTGTATGAGTTCTAGCTCTAAGGGAAAACACACTAAAATTCCTATTAGGGGATTATAGTTTCCTATAATTCACTCTCTCGTAGTACAATTATTTTCGTGATGTATGCCAAAGTGAAACAGTTAATTGATACTCTGACTTGTCTGAGTTAAGTACATTAAAACTTCAAGACGTGTTGGCAAGTAGCAAGTATTCGGTGTGACGTATAACAGGAATTACACGCAGAAAAACTGTCAGAGCGTTAATTAAAGACAGTTTGTTTCCTGCCATTACCGAGAGGTCTGATTTTGATCAGATGTAGAAAGCTAGCTGTTCACGATTAGGAAGTATGACTCTATTTTGAAGATGAGAAAGAAGCTACTAGAGCAGAAGGAGCCTAGTGTCTGAGCCTAGTGTAGCTCAGTTCTCGCTCGCTACTTCCTTTCACTGACACTAATAGTCAGAGTTGTAGCTGTCTAAGTATGACACAGCCTAAAATACTAGATACAGTGTATATAACTACACCTGGTATTTACTTTTCCTAGACAGATCTAGATCTCTAGAGGGCTGGACCAAGTGTTCCGACCTAAGGACCGTCAGACCATCGTTAATTTCCCTACTTCTTTTACCCACTGGTCATATCTTCAGGATCAGTTTGAGAGGTTTGAAGCCTCATTTATGTTGCAAGACTGCACAAATGAGGCACAAAGGAGCTTGAACGGAAGAACATTTCAAAGAGAAACCTATTTTATTTCCCTCTCAGCGCAATTATAGAGCTTTGTCAAAGATTCAACAACCTCTTGTCTCTGTTGAGTAGTGGATGACAATGATGTGGGGTTTGACTATGTTGTTTAGTGATGCTCTGGCCCAGGGTATTAAACACTGACTCCCCCGGTCATCAACTAGTCAGGACACAACTGCCGTTAAATTTCTAACTCATGATGATTTAATCAAGGTCAGTTTGTTGATCTGTAGTCACTGGATAGACTGAGAGATATAGCAGTTACTGAGAGTGAAAGCAAAAGGATCTCTGTTAATTGTTACTATTTTAGTACGGTGTTTGTCTGATGGAGAAAACTACATGTAAGTTGTCAGCTGTAGTGTTTCTACACAGTCAAGAAATCTAGTTGTGTTACCAGTTGCATTCGTGAACAGCCATTGATTTGCTCACCCAATAGTCCATTGGAGGACATTTGGTGTCAAGAAGACATAGTAACTGGCAAAACATTTTACTGGCCAAAGTTGAAGGAAACAGTAAAAAAAAGGGCTGTTCATGTGCGACGTTGCACGTGTGTCAACTGACAGGCAAGCAGAGCCACACCTCCACCTGCACCTATCAATTCTATCACGTGCATGGTGAACCATTCTCACGTCTTATTATTGATTGTGTTGGTACTTGCCTAGAACCAAACTAGGAAACCAATACTTATTTACTAGTATGGACGCTGCAACACGCTATCCCGAAGCTATTTCCTATGAGAAACAACAATTAATGCTCGTGCTATTGTGAGAGAGCTGATGAAATTTTTCCCAGGTTGGTTTGCCACGAGAGATACAAATAGATCAGTGGATCTAACTTCAACTTCTAAGATCTTTCAGAGATGCATTATCCCACTAGGAACTAAAGTCTGACTTTCAACCGTTATCATCCACAGACACAAGGGGCTCTAGAGAGATTTCATCAGACATGAAGTCTATGATGAGTGCTTATTGTGAACATTTTTCTAGAGACTGGGATGAGGGAATACTTTTTTCTGTTGGTATGAGAGAAAGGAGCAAGAAAGTCTGGATTTAGTCCGTTTGAATTTATATTCGAGACACCAAGTGCGTATGGACCTCGCGCAGTGTTAAAAGACGTGTGGACAGGAAAATCAAATCCTTCAATTGGTATTCACCTTCAGTAATGCAGCAACATTTGACAGCCGCTAGAGAGATGCTTCGAAAACCTAGTTCAGCCCAAGCTAGAAATGAAGCAACATTCTGACAAGCAGTGCTGTCCCTCGTTCTTTTAAAGCAGGAGATAAGGTGATGGCTCGGTAAATTAGTACCAGGTTCATGCTCTACAAGCAGGTATGATGGTCCCCTGGAAGTAGTGAAAAAGTTATCGCGTAAATTATTTGGTTCGATACGCCTGGGAAAAGAAATCTAATCATGTGTACCATGTTAACCGCTCAGGCATACTACGCTAGTCCCTCTACCTAATACTTCTATTCTTCTAGGACAGAGGAGAAAAAAGTCAGTCTACCTGACTTCTCTAGAGGTATAGGGTGCGTTTAGAAAAATTCTGTGACCTCTACAGTCACTAGACGATTTTCTTAGTTGTAACCTTGGGATTGATAAAGTGGTGATGTTAAAAAACATGATTTTGCATTTCCCTGAATTGTGCGGGGATGATCCTAAACGTATGTACTTGGGTGTACATGACGTTGATGTACTAGGGAGCATCTCCAGAAGCAATCACAATAGGATGAGGTCCAACGGAAGATAAAGCATTGAGAGGAAGAGGTTGATTTTTCTGTTTTATTCAGTGACTTATTGAGCGCGAGTTAAAAGTCATGGGCATCTCCTGTATTTAGTGCCCTCAAACCTGACGGTTTGTTTAAGGATGTGCATGGACTTACTGGAAAGTGAACTCTGTCACCTTGCCTGATGGTTTCTCTCTTACCTCGCATTGACGACCTTTTTGACGTTGTGTCAGGAAGCCCAGTTGTCAAGCGTTTTGATCTCTTACGAGGCTATTTTCAAGTCCCGCTTACTGAGAACGTGCTCAAGAATATCTGCTTTTACTGTTCAAGATGGATAGTTTAACTACCTCGTCACCACCTTCCCGGCCTATGAAGGCGGCTTCTTTATTCAACGTATAATGAGCGTGTTGACCCAACAACTTAGAAGGAGTAGAAAGCTACCTTGACGACTTAGTGGTGTACAGTGAGAGTGGGAAAAACAGCACTTGCCGACGTCTCAGAGCATTGTTGAGAGACTGGCGCACTACAACTTCACTGTCACTGCTAAAGGTGTTGTCGTTTTGGTCAAGCCAGACTTACCTATCTAGGCTTTTGTATCGGCCAAGGTGAGGTTGCTCCCTATTGAGGGCTAACGGTTCTGCAAGTTTCTGAACTTTCAGTGCCTCAGGATAGGAATAGGGTACAGAGATTCCTGGGTATGGCAGGTATACAGCTGATTTACCCTTTTCTCAGATTGCAGCTCCGTCACTGTGGATTACTAGTTAGCAAAGTTCAGTTCACCTGGACTAGAGATTGTTCAGACTCGTTCATAAGGTGAAGCGCTTGCTATCCTCTGCTCCTGTGATTGAAGAGTCCTAATTTCAATCCTTCCCTTCTTTTTACATATAGATGCGAGTGGCTATGCAGTGGGTGCTGTGCTGCTCAACAGTCAACATCACTGGATATTTCTCCATCTATATGTTTACTATTCATATAAGCTTAAACGACACCAGAAAAATTATGCCACTATGAGAAAGAGGCTTAGCTCTTGTGGTTGTCCTTGGGAACATTTTGACGTGTATTTGGGCACTTCCCCATTATAAATTAACTTTTTTTCTATGACACATCACTACTTATATAAAATACCTGAAAAGTAAAATGCTAGGATCAGAGTGTGGGCCTCAGAATCAACCTTTTCTATTAGTATAAAACACATAAGTGGTCATTGTCAATGTAAATTGCTGACGCTCTGTCTCGTCCTTAATAATTTTCAGTTACGTTAAAATTTACGTAATTTTATGCCCAAATACCTTTGTTACTTGCTATGGTCAAATTCAGTTAAAGGATCTTAATCTCCAGCCACATATTAAATATATAATACTCATATCATGTCTAATTATTATATTTATAATTCACAGTAATGTTGTGTTGTGAGGAGGAGACAAGCTGAGTGTTGAGTGAGTAGTGTGGTGTGGGTGATGGTTATGCGGCGTGACGCAACACTGTCTGCCGCAGACCCCCCCCCTCACTACACACCTTAAGCTGTTTCATACTCAGATGTTATTACTGCCTCGATTCACAACCACTACTTTATGAAGGGAATGCAGTCTCCTCTACTATGATCGAGCCTCAACGTGCCCTCCTTGTCTGCGCTTTCCTGTCTATACACTGATGTATATAACCACGAGTATGCAGAAATACGATATGTGTACTGCCCTAGTTAGGAGGCATATCTAGTGACGGACGCTGTGTAATTGTCGAAGTCTTGGCACAAAGAGGACTCTGATTAATGTTTATTTTTATTTTGATAATAATATTGATTTGAGTAACGAATTAATGTGAAGACATTCATGCAACTAAGTGCAGACCTCTGTCGTGTTGGGGGGGGTTTGCAACCCTGTATCGGGTTACAATGATTTTTATGTATATAGAATGTAGAATTACCTTTTCATTTAATTTTATATTGCTTATACTTTGCGATAATAGCTAAATCGTAAATGTATGACTTTTTATTATTATTTGACTGTTATTATTGTTATTTAGCTTATGTTGTTGAGGATGTATATAAAATGTGCTCAGTTAGGCTTGTTTGTCAAACTACTGTAATTATCGCTTGAGCTCGTTATATGGCTGGCTTCTGAGGCTGCAGTTGTCCACGTAGCTATCACGTGATCGAGGGGGGGGTGGTCCTCACCTCTCGTGAAGTATTCCCCAGTCTGCTGGAGACTCGCTTGGTGGTTGGAACAGATTGTCTGTTCATTATCTGTTAGTTTGTAGAACTTTGTTCAAAGAACATTGTTAATATTTGTGGATTTTCGACGTTGTTTACTGAGGTTGTGTGTCACATTGACACTCTGAACACTTCAGGTCGCGAGCTATGCTTCTGACCTAATTTTGTACTGGTTCTGTGGATTGTTCACAGTCACAGTTTTTCTTTGCTGACGAAGATTCAGTATTATGGAGAGGTTTTGTAACTTTCGTAGGAGGCATCTGGGTGGTCCCTATTAGTGTCGTTATATTATCTCTTGATCATGATTGTGTCGCAGTCGCATATTGCATTATTTGCTATTGGGCTTTGCATTCTTTGTTGTTAAGCTGATGTTCGGTCTGCCAGTCGGTCAAGAAGTTAGTTTTATTTGAGGACTTTTGTTCTGTCCACTTGTTTAAGTCTTATTCGAGTCTTGAGACATAGCTAACTACTTTCTAGAGCACTTACACGCATACAACACTTACTTGTTCATACTTTGTAATATCTTATTAAATGTTAATGTAACTGACGGTACTTAAGAATTATAAATGTGAGATGTGCTTTCAGCAAAATATTATTGAAACTCGAGAGATTGATTTTATTTTGATTGCTGTAAGTTATTTTATTTTGGATAATATACCTTAGACAACTTATACTTAATAAATTTATTAAATTTTAATTTCTCTATTAGTAGCCTTCCAGTTGTATCCTTAAAAGCACTATAGAAACCATTTACTAAATTTTATGCGTAATTGGACAAGGTACTGACTACTTGTTAAGAAAACCAGTAACAGGCTGGGATGCTAGAAGGGCAAGTCTTTCTAGTATTCCTGGAGATCTCTAAGCTTTTTAGAATAGCTCGTTTTTTGTAACAGTTGCCGCATACTCCATATGGGCCTAAAGTAACGGTGTTCAGGGTCCTGTACTCACCTATTTGTGGTTGCAGGCGGTTGAGTATAGCTCCTGCCCGCATCTTCACTGTTGATATAGTCCTTCTCTCCCTGACTACATGAGCTTTTCATACCTCGCTTAAACTATTTTTTTTTTGTTTATTGGTTCCCGCTCCACTAATTCACTTTCAGACTATTCCATGAACTTGATACTCTATGACTGAAAGAAATACTTCCTAACATCCCTTCGATTCATTGAGTCTTCAACTTTCCAATTGTGACCTCTTGTGTCTGTTTCCCATCTCTGGATCATCCGGTCTTTTATTCCAAACTTCACATATTCTGTATATTGCGCAGTATTTTTATTGTCGTTATCATGTCTCCCCTGACCTCCTGGTCTCAGTGTCTTCAGAGCCGATTTCCCTCAACCTTTATTCGATAGGGACAAATCCCGTGCTCTGGGACTAATCTTGTTGCAAAATTTGCACTTTCTCTAATTTATTGCGTTCTTTTGACTAGGTGTGGATTCAAAACTGGTGGCATACTCAGTATGGGCTGACGTTAAATGGTTATACAGGGTCTTGACGGTCTCCTTACTGAGGTATCGGAACGCTATCCGTTAGGTTTGCCAGGGCCCGTTATGCATGCAGCAAGTTATCTGTTTTGTGCGCCTCAGAGATATGCTCGGTGTTATATCACCCCCAGATCTTTTCTTGAGTGAGGTTGCAGGTCTTTGACCATCTAAACTATAGTGTGTCTGCGGTCTTCTTTGCCTTCCCAATCTTCATGACTTTGCATTTGCAGGGTTACTTCAAGGAGGCCAGTTGCTGGACCAGGCATGACAGCCTGTCCAGGTCGTTCTTTGTAGTCCTGCCTGGATCCTCATCTGATTTGATTTCTTCTATTACTTTCACTCATTCTGCAAACAAGGACACTTCTGAGTCTTATCCCTTCCGTTATGTCGTCAATTTACAAGAAACAGCACAGGTCCTATGGACTGACCCCTGTGGAACCCCGCTTGTCACAAGCGCCCACTTGACACCTCGTCACGTACCATGACTAGTTGTTGCCCTCCTTGTCAGGTATTCTCTTGATCCATTGCGTGCCTTTCTGTTATTGTGTGCCTGATCTTCTAGCTTTTTCAGTAACCTCTGTGAGGAACTGTGTCGAGGCCTTTTTGCAGTCCAAAAAAAATGCAGTCGATCCACCCCACTCTCTTTGTCTTACTTCTGTCACCTTGTCATAAACTCTGTAGGTTTGTGACACAGGATTTTCCTTCCCTGAAACCCATGTTGTTGTCAATTATACACTTGTTTCCTTTCCAGGTGCTCCACCACTCTCCTCCTGATGATCTTCTTCATGACATTGCATACTATTTACACATTAGTAATACAGGTCTGTAGTTTAGTGCCTCATGTCTGTCTTCCCTTTTTAAAAATTGGGACTACATTTGCCATCTTCCATACCTCGGAGATTGCCCAGTTTCAAATGATGTGTTGAAGATCTTTGTTAAATGTGCTGTGTGTGTATGTGTGTGTTGTGTATGTGTATGTGTTGTCGTGTGTCGCTTGTGTGTGTGTGTGTGTGTGTGTGTGTGATGTGTGTTTGTGAGTATGTGTGTATGTGTGTTTATGTGTGTAGTGTGTGTGTATGTGTGTTGTAGTGTCGTGTATTTGTGTATGTGTGTATGTGTGTATGTGTGTGAGTGTGTGTGTGTGTGTGTGATGTTTTGTGTGTGTTGTGTGTGTGGTGTGGTGTAGTGTTGTTTGTGTGGGTGTGTGAATGTATCACCTATTGATACTCACCTATTTGTGGTTGCCAGGGGTTCGAGTCCTGCTCCTGGCCCCGCTCTTCACCGGTTGCTACTAGGCCCTCTCTTCTCCCAGTCCATGAGCTTTATCAATACCTCGTCTAAAACTGTGTCATGGTCATGCCTCCACTACGTTCATTTTCTAGGCTATTCCACTCGCCTTACAAACTCTATGACTGAAGAAATATTCTATATCTTTCTGATCATTTTGTGTCTTCAACTTCAATTGTGGCCTCTTGTTTCTGTGTACCTCCCGGGAACATCCTGTCTTTGTCCACCTTGTCTATTCCACGCAGTATTTTTATATGTCGTTATCATGTCTCCCCTGACCCTCCTGTCCTACAGTGTGGTCAGCCGATTTCCCTTAATCTTTCCTCATAGGACATTCCCTTAGCTCTGGAAACTAATCTTGTTGCAAACATTTGCACTTTCTCTAATTTCTTGACGTGCTTGACTAGGTGTGGATTCCAAACTGGTGCTGCATACTCCAGTTGGGCCTGACGTAAATGGTTTTACAGGGTCTTGAACGACTCCTTACTGAGGTATCGGAACGCTATCCGTAGGTTTGCCAGGCGCCCGTATGCTGCAGCAGTTATACTGATTTATGTGGCCTCAGGAGATATGCTCGGTGTTATACTACCCCCAGATCTTTTTCCTTGAGTGAGGTTTGCAGTCTTTGGCATCTAAACTATATTGTGTCTGCGGTCTTCTTTGCCTTCCCCAATCTTCATGGGCTTTGCATTTGGCAGGGTTTAAACTCAAGGAGCCAGTTGCTGGACCAGGCTTGCAGCCTGTCCAGGTCTCTTTGTAGTCCTGCCTGATCCTCATCTGATTTGTTTCTTTCATTAAAATTCACATCATCTGCAAACAAGGACACTTTGAGTCTATCCCTTCGTTATGTCGTTCACTTATACCCAAAAACAGCACAGGTCCTATGACTGACCCCTGTGGAACCCCGCTTGTCACAAGCGCCCACTCTGACACCTCGTCAGTACCTGACTCGTTGTTTCCTCCCTGTCAGGTATTCTCTGATCCATTGCAGTGCCTTTCCTGTTATGTGTGCCTGATCTTTAGCTTTTTCAGTAACCTCTTGTGAGGAAATGTGTCGAAGGCCTTTTTGCAGTCCAAAAAAATGCAGTCGATCCACCCTCTCTCTTTTGTTCTTACTTCTGTCACCTTGTCATAAAACTCTAGTAGGTTTGTGACACAGGATTTTCCTTCCCTGAAACATGCTGGTTGTCATTTATACACTTGTTTCTTTCCCGGGTTTGCTCCCACTCTCCTCCTGATGATCTTCTTCATGACCTTGCATACTATACACATTAGTAATACAGGTCTGTAGTTTAGTGCCTCATGTCTGTCTCCCTTTTTAAAAATTGGGACTACATTTGCCATCTTCCATACCCCCAGGGAGTTGCCCAGTTTCAAATGATGTGTTGAGATCTTTGTTAATGTGTGGGTGTGTATGTGTGTGTATGTGTATGTGTATGTGTGTGTGTGTGTGTGTGTGTTTTGTTTTGTGTGTGTGTGTGTGTTGTGTGTGGTGTATGTGTGTATGGGGTGTGTATGTGTGTGTGTGTGGTATGTGTGTGTATGTGTGTGTATGTGTGTTTTGTTGTGTATGTGTGTATGTGTGTGTGTGTGTGTTGTGTGTGTGTGTGTGTGTGTGTGTGTGTGTGTGTGTGTGTTGTGGTGTGTGTGTGTGTGTGTGTACTCACCTATTTGTACTCACCTATTTGTGGTTGCAGGGGTCGAGTCCCAGCTCCTGGCCCCGCCTCTTCACCGGTTGTTACTAGGCCCCCTCTCTCCCCGCTCCATGAGCTTTTTCAAACCTCGTCTTAAAACTGTGTATGGTTCCTGCCTCCACTACGTCATTTTCTAGGTATTCCCCTGCCTTACAACTCTATGACTGAAGAAATACTTCCTACTATCTCTTTTGACTCATTTGTGTCTTCAACTTCCAATTGTGGCCCCTTGTTTCTGTGTCCCCCCCCTGGAACATCCTGTCTTTGTCCACCTTGTTTTATTCCACGCAGTATTTTATATGTCGTTATCATGTCTCCCCTGCCCTCCTGTCCTCCAGTGTGGTCAGGCCGATTTCCTTAATCTTTCCTCATAGGACTTTCCCCCTTAGCTCTGGAACTAACCTTGTCGCAAACCTTTGTACTTTCTTAGTTTCTTGACGTGTTTTATCAAGTGCGGGTTCCAAACAGGTGTTGCATACTCCAGTAGGGGCCTGACATACACGGTGTACAGTGTCTTAAATTTGATTCCTTACTAAGGTATCGGAATGCTGTTCTCAGGTTTGCCAGGCGCCCATATGCTGCAGCAGTTATCTGATTGATGTGTGCTTCCGGAGACATGCTCGGTGTTATACTCACCCCAAGATCTTTCTCCTTGAGTGAGGTTTGCAGTCTTTGGCCACCAGCCCATACTCTGTCTGTGGTCTTCTGTGCCCCTCCCCCATCTTCATGACTTTGCATTTGGCAGGATTAAATTCGAGAAGCCATTTGCTGGACCAGGTGTCCAGTCTGTGTGTGTGTGTGTGTGTGTGTGTGTGTGTGTGTGTGTGTGTGTGTAAAAGCTAGCTTTGTAAACAAACCAGCCAGATGCGTATGGTTTTAGTTATATAACAATGTAGGTATGTAGTCCGCCTGGGCTACATACCTACATAGGACATTTATATGCTATGTAACATGTTTCTTATTAACTTTGTAAAAAGAAAAAATATCATAGGGATTATTGAAAAGTCTATATTAACATAAAATAAGATATTTAATGTGCCAAGAGTGTTTATTATTAGTGTTACGTAATGTTTTCCAACTGCTGGCAACCTCCACAGCACATAAACAGCGTGTTTTGTATGCTATGTAATGTGCTTCTTATTAATATGAGAAAATACATATATAGGTGCATTAATGAACGTGTCCATATTGACGGTAAATAAGGACATTTAATGTCGCCAAGAGTGTTATTACAAAATAGAGATATGGCTAGGAGAATGTAACACAAAACCGGTGGTGCGTGCTGTATTTGAAAGACCGCTCAGCCTTATAAAAAGTTTTGGTCATAATTTGATATTGCCATATTAGTGGAATGCCGTAGGCGACACGACCCATTAAAGCGGGGGGCCCTACTGTAATCCGAAATGCCTACAAATTCAGTCATGTTAACTAGTTTTTGACAGCTACCTTCTATTGTCCAACAAAATGCTGTGATGAGAAAGGTCATCTGTTTGAATCACTACTGTGGCTTCCACTGCTACCATAATGAAGCTTTTCTGTGCAGTCGGCAAGATTTTGGTCCTCGTTTACAACAAAGATTTATTCAAGTTGCCATGCGAGATGTGCTTAAAGGTATCAACTATTCAACAATGGTAAACTGTCCTTGGTGGCTTGTTTGCTTGAAAAGTGGATCTACTCCCAGTGATTGTTATTACAAGAACTCGAAGCTTAGCATCAAGGATATTCTTGAAATACCTGCTTTGAGGAGGCTGACTTACTTGATATTCTCATGTTCTCTACACCATTAAACAAGGGATACAGTGTGTTATTGTGCTTTCAAATTCTTAGATTTTTTGTGCTATTCATATCTATATGTTTCTTCAAGAAAATGGGACACGGGCTGAACCTATGGATGAGAAAGTTGGCATCAGATATTTACCAATCTTGTAGAAAAAGATTATCCTACAACAGGCGTCCTTCTTTGCTTTGCTATTTCTCACAGGTTTGGATTCAACCAATAAGACAGTAACAAAGCATCATTGTCAAGGCACAACAGAAAAAGTTTATACACACTTTGCGGTCAATTTCTATAAGCTGGTGAGGACTACCTGGTGAAGGTTCAAACAATCCAAGCTCAATGCAAGACATTTGATGCACTTGTGTTAAATGATGACCAAAGTTAGTTATTCAAACCTGCAAAGTCTACCTTGCACAAGTCTTCATTGTGAGGGTCGCTTGTGAAGGTCACTTTACATGAATACTCATGTCCACAGTGGTGAACATGGACCAACCATTAGTCCAACAGATTTTGGATAGAATCTTCATTGATGACGCATCACTCATGCAGACCCTTGCATTAGGTGTGGCTACTTGAAGATTTAAATTTTAGCTGTACGCAGTGGCCCCACTTATAGGGCAGATTAGGTTTCAGCTACAGCCAGAAAGCAGAACGCCCATTTTTTCCACTTATAAATTATAGATAACAAGTTTTCACTATCATACATTAAGTAATAGTAGAACTACGCATTATAAAAAAACAATAAAAAGTAAAAATACCACACACAGTACAGTCTTTACTTACTTCAAATATTTGTAGCCCTTAAGGTAGGCGGTGAGAGTTGTGAGTAGTTTTTATTGTAAGATGTAAGGTGTGGCAGGTATTGGTAGCGCACCTGGCAACCCACCCACAGTACGTAATTTACTATGAACATTTAGATTGCCCTAGGAGCGTTAAAATGCTTATAAACAGCACACTCATTACTTACCTTAAAATCATTTTTAGTCTTAATGCTAGGGTGAGAGGTGTGTAGTAAATGATATTAAAATGAATAAAGAGAGAAAGAGAATTAGTAAATGAGAGAGGGGGGGGGGAACCCCCAGGAGCCCGCAGAGTATGCAAAAAGACGAATGCAACTAGTATTGGTTGATACATGATTCATTCCATGTCTGTAAATCTTATACCATAACACAAGCACCATACATTGTGAACAAGTTGCTCTTCACATTGGTAAAGTAGAATAAAGAGCAACACTCCCTTCTCATGTAATACACCATTTTTAGAAGGAATAACACCTCGAGTGAATGATACAAAAGGAGTAAGTAATTTTCTACAGTTCCCACAGTAATACTATTGTGTACACATTTTTATTTCGTGTTGAACTAGAGAAAACGGTTGTTCTTTCCAAACACTCTGACAAGACTGGAAAAACATCTCATAATAATGTTTTTTTATTCTAACTTGGGTGTAGTTATTGTGTTTATATGTTTTATTATGTGTTTATTTTATAATTTTGAAAAAATGTCATAATTGGTTAATGAAAATGTTTATAAATATGTAATATACGACATTTAATGTGCCGCAGAGAGATTATTTACTGGTCGCCATCACAAATCCGGCAATCAGTTATTCGGTTCCTACAGTTATTCGCACAATTTTGGCTAGCATAAATTTCAAATTTTCCAGGGTCGCCCTCCAAACATGATGGAACTGTTTGGTGGCCACTACTCGCTGCGTAGGTATTCCAATTTCTTTTTCTTGCATTTATTGTTTTAACTGCTTACTTATAGCCCTAAAGCATGGTTCAAATGAATAAAGAAATGCTTATTCATTATGTAAAGCACCATCACAGTACATTATCCATTTAAAGATAGGGTGGCTTGAAGCCATGTCGGTTCGTCATGAGCTCAGTATCGTGATTGCAGGAGATATGCTTTATTAATATCAACTCTACAGCTTATTTGTCTATCACAATTTTTCTAATATGACAAAATAAAATATAATTAAATAAAACGTGGTTAATACTCCAGAATAAATAACATTGGCTAACAGTGAGCAGTTCGTCGGAGGTATGATGGAGGATATGGTACTAACCAAATACCATTCTCCTATCCGTTCTGGTTGGCTTCATTAGAGAAAATAAAGTATAGCACAGGGCATTAATGTGATATACACTCGTACTGCAATAAAACTGAAAACAAAAAAGTTATTTTCTCTATATAGATTACTACACATACGGCATTTGTGTAGAGGAACTCAGGATAACCAAAAAAAGCAAAGTGGCTTTTTTTCTAGTACCTGGTTTGGGTTCCCCATATAAAATTTTTTGGTAAATATTTTTCCCCACCCAGGGTGGAAACATTAGGCGTGTTTCTTTACACCTGTTGTCTATGTTTACCCATCGTAAAGGGTACCTGGGTGTTGGCCGAGGGGTGTGGGTGTTTCCCGGGGCACTGCCTAATTTTCTTAAAAATCCCCGCAATTGTGGGGGAAAAAAAGGGTGGGGTGACTTAGGAGTCTGTGGAGACAAAGAATTTTGTCCTTGGAGGCAAAGGGGGGAATGTATGGAGTTAGTTTTACAACGTTTAATGGGTGGAAGCGTGGGTGATGAATGTTGCGCGAGGGGGAAGGCTGGAGGCAGTGGAGATGTCATGTCTGGGGCAATTGGGGTGTAAATATAATGCAGAGATTCGTAAGTTTGAAAGTTGGAGGAGGTTGCGGGATTGACCAAACATGTTGTTCCAGAGGGTGGGAAGGGTTGTTGAGGTGGTTCGGAATGTTAGAGGAATGAGAGCACAGCATGACTTCAAGAGTGTATCAGTTGATAGTTAAGGAAGGCGGGGTAGGGTCGGCCTAGGAAGGGTTGGAGGGAGGGGGTAAAGGAGGTTTTGTGGTGAGGAGGCTTGGACTTCCAGCAAGGCATGCGTTGAGCGTTGTTTGATAGGATAGTTGAATGGAGACAAATGGTTTTATAAAAAACTGAACGTGCTGTTGGAGTGTGAGCAAAGTACATTTATGAAGGATTCAGGGAACCAAAAGGCAGGCCGGGCTTGAGTCCTGGTGATGGAGTACAGGCCTGCACTTGTTTTGGTGTGTTAATGTGCAGTATTAAAAACTGTTGTAAAGCACCTTCTGGCATGACCAGTGATGAGGAATGATGGTGAAAGTTTTTCTTGTTCGGGCCACCTGCCTTGGGGTGAATCGGCCGGGTGATAATTTAAAAAAATATAAACAAGCAGCTTTCTATATAGTAGTATATCACTGATGGTCAGCTAGGCCTGTTATACCGTGTACATGTACGTGTAGTAATAAAGATATTACAGTGGACCTCGACTAACGCTATTAATCCGTTCCTGAGAGCTCATCGTTAGTCAAATAATCGTTAGTCAAGTTAATTTTCCCATAAGAAATATGGAAATCAAATTAATCCGTGCAAGACACCAAAAGTATTGAAAAAAAAAATTTTAAACACATGAAATATTAATTTTAATACACACAACTGAAGAAGACATGCACAGTTACATGACACTTACCTTTATTGAAGATTGGTGATGATTGATGGGATGGGAAGAGGGGAGTGTGTTGATGGTCTTAGTGTTTAGAAGGGGAATCCCCTTCCATTAGACTTGAGGTGGCAAGTCCTTTTTCGGGGTTACTTCCCTTCTTTTAATGCCACTAGGACCAGCTTGAGAGTCACTGGACCTCTGTCGCACAACATATCTGCCATAGAGGCCTTGTACCTCCCGTTCCTTTATGACATTCCTAACGTGTTTCACAACATTGTCAGTGTCACCATTAAACACTTGTTCAGGTTTCAGTCCTTCACTGTCTATGTACTCCTTGAATTCCTGCACATATTTTTCAGCTGCTTTTGGTCAAAACTGGCAGGCCTCATATGATTATCACATATGTATGCAATACTTTATTTTAAATCTTACAAACCAACCTTGCTGGCCTTAAATTACACTCACAACACCACTAGTTGCTGGGCAGTTTTCTAATTAAATCGTCATGCAACTTACTAGCCTTTTCACATTGATCAATGAGATATGATTCTCCTGCTATCTGTTTTGGTGTTTATCCATACCAATAACAGTCTCTCAATCTTCTATCACTTGCGATCTCAGTTCGAAAACATAGTTGCCTTTGGCAAGAAACAGGTTCCTTGATTGGCGTTTTCTTGGGCCACAATAGTAGCGATGGTGATTGGGGTTTGTGTACAGCTGGCAAGCTCGGAGGACATGCACTCCAATTTCATACTTAGCAATGTTCTTGTCTTCATAACATAGTAATTTCAACCTTTTTGTGGTAGGGTTGGCATCTAGAGCTTTTGGGGCCATGGTGACTTATTTTGCAGTGTGCATCACTAAAAAGGTGTGGATAATATGAAATGTCCGATTGTAGTTGAAGCACGCGCAGTGTGGCTGGCAAGGCTGGTTGTAGAAAGATGGACCAGAAAGTGGACACTCTCAGACGGATGGTATAGTGTTGTGATTTTTTAGCGTAATCGAAGGCATAAATTTCTGCGTTTAAATGTATCGCTAGTGGATTTATCGTTAATCGATGCCATCGCGTGGTCGAGGGTCCACTGTATTATTATGTAATTTTCTCGTTGATTGGGGTTATCTTATTGAACTTTGGGTAGGTATGATGGAAGAAATTCTTAAAGTATCAAAATAAATTAATGAAATCAGACATAAGATTAGTGATAGTTCATTTCAGCATTAGCGAGCACTATAGCGGTATATTTGTATGGTTTTTATGGACTTTCATGATGTCTATGAAGATGAAGTGTAATTACAGAATGATAGGATTTTATGTGCTATTAGATGAGTACTGGAAGCCAAGAGAAAAATGTTCTATTCTTAGCAAGCATGAGTACATATGTCTATCTTCCTATACGCTCATTAATTTGTACTGAGTCAAGGATGGCGCTATATAGAATATTCACGAATAGATGGCAGCAGTCGTGCAACGTATCTTCATTTAATTGTTGTGAATAAAATCAATGTATTCGTATTTAAGCTGGAGAGTGCGATTAAACAAAATGTTTAGTAGGCAGGAAGTCATTTTATTGGCCCTGCATTAGAAATTCCTGTGACAATCAAGAATGCTTGAAGTTCATTGTAGTAAGGAAGGGGGGGGGGTCGCCTAAAGTAGGGGGGTTGGATTTTGTGTGCATTTTAAATTAAAAATTTATAATGAAAGGGTTTGGAGTCAAGTTTTAAAAAGAGTTGTTGATGTAACAAAATTAAAATTTTTAAGGGGGTTAAAACAGGCGGATTGAGCCTGGGATTAAAAAAAAGGCCGACTTAAGAGGGGATTTAGGGTTTCCTTTAAAATTTGGGTAAGATTTCCGGGGTTTTTGTTGTGGTATTTTTTTTTGGGCCCCCTGTTTGGGGGATCCTTAAAAAAAAAAAAAAAATAAAAAATAAATTTTTTCCCGCATTTTTTGGCAAAAATATCCCAAAGTTTAAAAATGTACCCCCCGTTTTTAAAACTCTAAAAAAATTTGTGGCCTTTATTACTCCCTACAAGTTCTGAAATTTTTTAAATTTAAAGCGAATTTCCTTTTCCTATGTTGCCAGAATTTTTGATTGGGGTTTTTTTTATATTAAACCCAAATCTTTATCCGCATTTAG
>NC_069463.1:3266476-3286621 GCF_026875155.1 Cherax quadricarinatus
CTGACCCCATGGAAAAAATGTATGTGCAATTCCCTGTACTTGCTGATCTTGTACTCCTCCCTGTGGTCAGCAGTCCTCCCTGTCGCCCCACACTGTGATGGATATAGGTGTCAGCCAGTGTGGACACACAGGTATAGTCCCATGCTAAGAGCTTGCCATTCTTCCAAGGATAGATGGTGATCCCGTCGGGGCGGTTGCTGGGTTGTGGGTATTGTTTGCTGCAAGTGATCGTGGCTCCCTCTCGGCAGGGCATCCAGCTGTAGCAAGGGTTCTTTTAATGATGTCGTTGACCTCATTGTGTCTTGCATGCCAGCCCTTGGTTTTGGAACAGTTAATTAGACCATGTAGACCGTATTGGTCTGCTTGCACTTCGCTGCAAATACACATATATATCTGTGTGAAATTGGGGCAGCAAGGCGCAGAGCACTGCAATACGGAGGGTCTTAGGGTCGAGTCGCGTTCCATTGCCGATATGGGAACTGTTTGGAGGAAGTCCCTGGAGTGAGGTGCACTCACAGCCTGGAGACGGGCAATCTCCCTATCTGATGTTGCAGCCCTGAGCATGTTGGCAAGCAACCTTTTCAGCAATTTGGCCATCCCAGCTTGACTGTTTGTGAGCCAGTGCTGCACTAGGGTTTGGTGCTGGAGCAGCAAGAGTCTCCTATTCGGTGATGGCACTGGCATAGCTAGGGTCTTCTATTCTGGTGAGTCACCGAGGGTGTCAGGAAGAATTTGTCTTATCAACTCGTTTGATGCAACGGAAGAGGATAGGAAAGCTGGTAGAGCAATCTGGGAGGATCTGCCTACTCCTAGCCCTCCAAGCCTGACCGGAAGTGAGGCTTGCAACCACTGTCCATCGTCAAGGGAAAGATTCAATACACTCTCTAGCATGGCCTTCAGGAGAGAGTCATTTTCCTTGAGTTTTGGACTGCTGAAGGCTGGGGAGCATCTCAGAAAATAGGTAAGTTTTGGGATTGACAGGCACCTGGTGAGTAGGTAGAAGGCATCGTGTGTGTCAATGTCTTTCATCCTGCTTTCCATCGTCCGGAGGTCTGAGACTTTTTTTCCTAGGATCAGATCGATGGCATTGGACCAAGAGGAGCACCGAGGAGAGTGCTATTGGCTGGATCAATGGCTCGTGCTCCTGGTAAACGGCACTAATATTCTGGATCATCTGTAGATTGGTAGAAACTATTTCACATTTGGTGGGGTTTAAAAGAAAGGCCCAGGCTTTCTCCCATGTCTTTAATTTTACTGATGTCCTCTAGGAGAGATTCTGTTGTGCCAGCTAGGGTACCGTCGTCCAGGAACCAGATATTGAGCTCGCTGGAGAGTGCTTCCGTGACTTCCTTGATGACCAAACAAAATAGAAAGGGGGCGAGAGGGTCCCCCTGTTGCACGCCCTCACACGAGTCAATTTCATGGTCCCCAAACAATAGTTTGGAAGTCACACTATAACACGATTCTATGAAGGGATAAAGGGAAGGGAAGTTTCTATAAACTGCTTGGAGAGCAGCATCCCTTCTGACTGAGTTGAAAGCATTGGCAAAGTCCAATTTGACCAAGGCTTTTTCATAGGACATGTTTTTGATATATACTCGTACTGCGTGGGCAGCTGCTTCACAGCCCTGTTGAACGCCGAAACCGAGCTGAGTTGGTTTCAGCATTGCAGCAGCCTCTTGACTCACCCTTCTTACTGCAGCCTTGGCGACTAGGCACCGAAGGGTGTTACCCACTGCAATGGGCCTGATTCCGCCATCCTTTTTTCCGGAGGGCACACAATGAGGCACCAAAGAAAAGGGTCTGAGTGGCCTCTGGGACAACCGCCAGCCAGGCACAGGTTGGAAAATTTGTGGATTCAGACCAGCAGCCTCTCTGACCTCACCAAGTGCTGGATTGAGTATTTGTTTTAAGTTTGAGGCCTTACACCGGTGAAACCCTCCATGCTGAACCCTGTGGAAAATGAACATAGCAGCTTTATAATAACACATCATCAGACCTGTAAGGTTAGATGTTCTAGCCCTGCTGCAATGTCAGGAGGTACAATGTTGGTACTTGGGAGCCCTAGTGGATTTTGTCCTTCAGAGCTTGCGCCGTGCCTGACGTCCTTGGAGCGATGGTATTCCTCACTGGTGTATAGTCTCAGAGCATCCATTATATTACCCTCTTTCTATTTTTGTGCTAATTTGGGCTCTATTTTTTGAGGTGTCGGGTTCCCTTTTGTTGGCATTTGCACGGCGGGTGTTTGTCGCCCTAGGGGGAGACGACGAGGTTGTCACCTTTTCTTGGGAATGCTATTATTGCCCTAATAACATGTGTGTGCTATGAACTTGTCCCCTCCTTGGTGGGACAGCCAAAACAGGCATTGCCAAAAAGCAGCAAGGTTGTTGCCAGGATCTTTGTTTGAAGGAGCATCGGTTGACTTTCTTCAGAAGGTAGTGAAATTTTGCTAGCAGCTTGATTGCGAGCTGCTTTGGGGATGTGGTGTCAGAGTCCTGGTGAATGTTAATTTGATATATATAATATATATATAATATAATATATATATATATAATATATATAAATATATAAATATATATATATATATATTATATTTAGTCAGATACCCCAATTTTCATTTTTGATAAAAAATGTTATTAAGTGTCCATTGGGAATGTCACTCTCCTATTCACTCAAAAATATCACTGACAAATTTAGTGAATTAGTAACTAATGCTACATTTTGTACTGTTCCTATCAGTGCGTCGGAGTATAGATGGCTGGGTGCATTGACCTACAATGGCTGTTTCATTGACGTACAGATGGCTGTGTGCATTGACGTAAATATGGCTGGGTGCATTGAACATACGATGCTTGGGTTGCATTGACATACAGATGGCTGGGTCATTGACTACATATGGCTACGGGGGTGCTTTGAGGGGTGGGCGGTACATTCCTGCCATAGTTTGCTGATCCTCCTTTGTACATGTTGTATGCATAGATTAGTGATGCATTATAGTACCATCCATGTGCTTTATATAGAAGAATCCCAAGTAGCCAATTGACTGGATGACGTCATGATACAGCATAGTCAGTGAGACGAGCTGCCTCTTCTCACTCGACGGACGCACCTACGAACAGGCAAGAGCAGGAAACAGGCAGGGTCTCCCACCTCTCATCCACAGTCTGACAATTATAGTGTTTCCATCCAACAAGGTAGTTTACCTCAACATACCCTCTATCTCCTACCGAACCCCCACGACAATTTGTTGACAGCGTGTGGGCGTAAAATCGAATAATTACGCGATGTACGGAGATTGCTTTCGACCAGCAAGACGCCATTTGTGTCGCCATAGGCCGACCTAGCCAGCCAGCTGACCACCAATCAAGCGTCTAACCAGCACTACATTATTCACTGGTCAGTCTCTTTGTTTTAGTGTTTACCAGCTTATTTGCATCACTCACGTTCCCGAGGGGTTGACCCGAGTTTGCTAAAGTAAGCCAGTAAACAGCTGGGGACAGGGATCCAGAAAACCAGTCAGCCCAAGCCTGATACCATCCAACCTTTGCCTGCCAAGCCATTTTTCTACATCCTTGCTGGCTCATCGTGAGAAGTTATCAAGCTTTCTAGTGAAGGGGTTACGATAAGCCAGCTAGCAACTAACCCATGTTGTCTTACCCAAGTACTTAAGCAAGCCACGTGGGTACAGTCTTCTCATCCTTTGTGCTTCAAGCTCCTCAGCCATTCTGAGCGGCTTTTTCATCCTGTGGTGTTTGTATTTTTTTCTGGGTTTGTTTTTAAGCCAGTCAGCTTAGAAATATATTCGTGCCAGTGAGGGTGTTCCCAGTGAGGCAACGCCGTCATCCCATAGCCCACATCACCACTGTGTCTCACCACCCCCGGCCTCATCCCTGCTTAACCACTCCCACAACGCTCTGTGTTTTAGGTACTCCTTACTACGGTATTAGCACAATATATTAAGGACCACAATAGGGGGTTAAGAGCTAGAGTGTGTTTTGTGCCATCGTTAAAAGCCTCCTGTGTGAAATCTATCGTCGATGTAAGCGCAATTCATGATCACGTGTGGACATTAGCCAGCCCACAAGGAGTACTATAAACATCCACCACCTTCCTCCCACCCCTTCCACCTCATTCTTCAACCAAGTCGCAACCAGTGAAATTAAATATTTATCATAGAGATATTTGCGAGTGTAGACATGTCTTTTTTGTGTTTCCAGTGATTTCTTGTGACATTCATGACTCTTAATTAACTCATGTTTATTAAATTCTGTCTGCAATAATTTTTTTTATCTTCTTAATTTCAGTGTAATTTCTGTGCATTATCTTAATGTCTGTTGTGTTGTGCTTCTTTATTTTATATACTTGAAGTAAGTACCTTAGTGTTTTCCCTTTGTTTGTGTGTGGCAACATATAGAGCAGTATAGAATTTGTGTTTCCACTTCACAATTCACCTTGTTTCAAAGTATTGCGTGAAGTAAATCCCGGATAATTATACCTGTATTCTGGCATCCAACTCAGTATTGTCTCATTATATATATTTTTCCTCCCTCAGTATTTGTGTATTCTTTGTTTTTTTTCTCTGTGTGTGAACATTTTGTGTTAATCTTGCATTTAGTTCAGTGTCTAATTTGTCTTATTTCCACAGACAATAGGTGCCATTATTTTGTGCAAGCTCCAAGATATTATTTATCCAATTTTTCACACCAAGTTTCATAGCAAGAAAATTCTAGTATTGGTGTTAATGTTGATGTGTTGTGTTCTGCATCACTGTAATTGTTGTGTTCTGCATCACTGTAATGTGTTGTGTTCTGCATCACTGTAAGTGATCAATACCATTTGTGTCTGTGTTGTTTTGAATCTATTATTTTTTTTTCATCCATATTTCAATTGAACAAATTCACTCTTAGTGCAATTTTTAAGTTCCTTCTTAAAAGTAAATTATCTTTATATTGATTGTTCGTAAGTGTTGCTTAAGCTGCATTAAGAGTTAAAGTTTCACCAGTTCATTCATTGCTATATTTTCTTTTCTTGTAACAGGTTTTCCCTGTTGTGTAATTTTTTTTTTCTATAAATTGCACATGAATCATTTTGCAATAATTCTTGTGCAAAAGCATTGTGTTGTCATTAAAATTTTTCTTTCAGAAATTTTATGTATGTGTGCAGTACACCTGGATTAGCAATTGTTTATTGCAATATTGCACAACATTTAATTCAGTGCAGTTCTTATGCTCTGGTCCTGTGCATAATATTTTATTCTTTGTGTGCCATTTTATTTTCTTTAGTGAATTTTCCGTTTGTTTAATTTTGCACAAGCTTTTATTGAGTTCCCCATTTCACATTTTTTTTGATTGATTCATCATTTTATTGTTGAATTCTCTATTGCATGAACAGTAAAGACAACTCACTGTGCCATTAATCCAATTTAAAATAAACTTGAGTAAATTAATTTGAGTAAATTACAAAGTTCTCTTGATTTTTAAAGTGTTTGTTTATTTAGTGAGGTTGTTTCTTGTGTGAGTTTCCTTTCAT
The DNA here is from genome assembly GCF_026875155.1 of Cherax quadricarinatus. Classification (NCBI taxonomy): domain Eukaryota; kingdom Metazoa; phylum Arthropoda; class Malacostraca; order Decapoda; family Parastacidae; genus Cherax; species Cherax quadricarinatus. Next base: position 3,272,006 of record NC_069463.1, read on the forward strand.
ACAGTGTGACCTGTCTATTTTTTAATTACTTATGCAGAATAGATAAGCAATTTCTTCCCAATTTAGCTTACTGTGTCATTCTCTCTATTTTTTTTCTTGATTACGTCCTTGAGTAAGTTCCCTGAGATCATGTCCCAGTCACTTTGAAATTTCACTTAGTGTATCATGCCAGTCAAAAGTCAATATGAACAGTCCACACAGTACAAATAATCCCTTACTGTCGAAATACAATACCATAGCCCCTGAGCAATGTGTTTGTTTCCCCACTGTAATCTGAGATTTGTTAAAGTGGCTGCGCAATGTGAAAGTTTCATGATAACTCAAAAGATCGTTCATTACTTATTAATGTAGCCGAGCGGTCAGGCACTAGTAAATACTGTGCACTCCAGTCTGGACTCTCACCACAATATCGTGCATGCATGATAGTGTACCAGTTACCTTGGGTTTCAGGAGGACCTCAGACAACCCGGTGCAGAGACTACTATCCTTGCGATGGCGACTTGTTCAAGTACTCGTTCCTTCCCAGGATGCTTTTGCGATGAATTTACTTCAACGAGTTATGCCACAAGCCGTTTGCAGAAAGAAGTTTCTGTTCTAGTGTACTCACTTGATGTTTGTTTGTCCCTTGTGTCCAGAATGGTGAATCCCATCCTCGTGACAGTAATCATGCAATGTAGAGAAGTTCTTTCTTCTTATCTCGAGTAACTTTCACTTGTTTAACGTTTGTAAGTGAAGTTTATAGTTGATACCTCGTGTCACTGGTGAGCGACATACAGATTGATATCAGCATTGTGCACCTGTTTCATTGCTTTCCTCTGTGCTTGCAGTGAGAGATAGTAGATTCCTTCTCCCTTGCTCATAAATGAGCGTTTTATAGCGTTATTTTTTCAACCGGGGAGAGTCATCGCACTCCACCGAGTTTGTTCATTCCTCCAGTATGCAAGAACCGATCCCTTGTGATTCTGGTGATTAGATTTCTAGCCTCCAGGAATATCTTATGTCTGACTGTGTTAGCCACCAGCACCCATTAGTGACTTTGTAATTAGCCCGAAGAAATTACTGTAATCGAAACAGTCCCGCGTTGAGTACCCTAGCAGAAGATTTAGTAATTCCAGTCACTATGAATGTAGCTGTAAGCTTCTGTAGATACTCATTCAGACGTCCATGTAGCTGTATCTTTTTTAGATACTCGTCAATCTCTCTCAGTCCAAGCATGTGTTAGCCATTGCCAGAGGAATTCATCCTCCCTGAGAGGATAACCATTCTGCATACTAAACCTTACCCACCGCAAAAAAGAATTGGGTTTAGATGTAAACACCTGTACAATTAGATTCCAAGATGAACGGAAAACTGTCAACGAGTGTGTTTTGTTATACTGAATAGTTGTCAGAAAATTTTGTGTTCACGTTCCCTCCGTATGCTGAAATTTGACAGTAATGATCTGAGTGCGCACCAGATGCCTTTGCTGTTAATATCACCTTGTATATATTATATAATATATTTATTTCCTCGACTCCGTAGAGTGCATGAATCCAATCGAATCTATCAAATCCATCCCATAACTGTACATGATTTGTTCTTATAGTTTGTAATGAATTACGTTAAAAGTGATTACTTTTAACACGCTCATTACGTAAAACTCATTTTGTTAACATCCAGAATGATCACCATCCATTAGTTCTAAGTTATATGATTTTTATTGTATAGAATCAGTTCCAAGCCACCAGCCCTGTCCAGCCGATAGCATAGTAGTGTATGTCGAGACGACATACGTAACAAATGACCGAGCTGTCCAGCATAGTTGCTGATCCCCTTTACATTGTTGTGAACATAGATTAGATGAGCATAAGAGTACCATCCATTAGCTTTATATAGAAGAGATCCCCTAGAAGGCCGAGTGACTGTATGACGTCACGGAATACAGCATGAGTCAGTGAGATGAGCTAGCCTCCTTCAACTCGACGGACCACCAACGAACAGGCAGAGAACAGGCAGCTGGGCTCCACCGTATTCATCCGACAGTATACAATATATCTGTTTAACATCCAACAAGGTTTTTACCTTCAACCCTCGTACTCCTACCGAACCCCACACGACATACAGATGGCTGGGGTGCATTGACAAACAGATGGCTGGGTGCATTGACATACAGATGGCTGGGTGCATTGACATACAGATGGCTGGGTGCATTGACATACAGATGCCTGGGTGCATTGACGTACATGATGGCTGGGTGCATTGACATAACAGAGCCTGGGTGCATTGGACGAACAATTGCTGGTGTGCATGACATACAGATGGCAGGTTGAATTGACATACAGATGCCTGGTGGCAGTGACGTAACATATGGCTGGGTGCATTGACATACAAAGCCTGGTGCATTGACGTATCAGATTGCTGGGTGCATTGAATTCAGATGGCTAGTGCATAGACCAACAGATGGCTAGAGTGCAATGACAACAGATGCCTGTTGCATTGACTACATATGGCTGGTGCTAGTGCATTTACATACAGATGCCTGGTGCTATTGGACTACAGATGCCTGGTGCCATTGACATACAGAAGGCTGGGTGCATTGACATACAGATGCCGGGTCATTGACTAACATAAGGCTGGGTGCATTGACATACAGTGCCTGGGTGCATTGACGTACAGATGGCTGGGTGCATTGACATACAGATGCCTGAGGGTGCATTGACATACAGAAGGCTGGGTGGCATTGACATACAGATGCCAGGGTGCTTGCGTACATATTGGCTGGTGCATTGACATACAGATGCCCTGGTGCATTGACGTACAGAGTTGCTGGTGCATTGACATACAGATGGCTGGGTGCATTTGACATACAGATCCTGGGTGCATTGACCCCGTAACATGGCTTGGGTGCATTGACTACAGATGGCTTGGTGGTGGCATTGACTACAGATGCCTGGTGCATTGACGGACAGTATGGCTGGGTGCATTGACTTACAGATGGCTGGTGCATTGACGTACATTTATTACTGGGTGTATTGACGTACAGATGGCTGGTTGCGTTGACTTACAGGATGGCTGGGTTAATTGACATACAATGGCTGGGTTGCATTGACGTAACAGATGGCTGGTGCATTGACGTACAGATGGCTGGGTGTATTTGACGTACAGAATGGCTGGATGCATTGACATACAGATGGCTGGTGCATTGACGTACAGATGGCTGTCATTGACACAATGGCTGGTTTATTGACGTACGATGGCTGGGGCGTTGACCTTACAGATGGCTGGGTGCCATTGACGTACAATGGCTGGTGATTGATTTACAAATGCTGGTAGCGTGACGGTAAGGATGGCTGGGAGCAGTGACGTACCAGATTGCTGGGGTTGCAATTGACTTACGATGGCTGGGTGCGTTGACGTCAGATGAATGGGTGCGTTGATGTACAGAATGACTGTGGTGCGTTGACGTACAGATGGCTGGGGTGCTCTGACGCTACAGATGCTGTTGCGTTGACGTACAGATGGCTGGGTGCATTGACATACAGATGGCTGGTTCAATTGAGACGTACAATGTCTGGGTGCAGTGAACGTACAAAGGCTGTGTCAGTGACGTACAGATAGCTGGTGCAGTGACGTAAGATGGCTTGGGTCAGTGACGTACAGATAGCCCTGGGTGCAGTGAACGTCAGATGCTGGGTGCGTTGACGTACAGATGGCAGCCCCTGCGTTGACGTACAGATGCATGGTCATTGACATACAGAATGTCTGGCTGCGTTGACGTACAGATGCTGGGTGCAGTGACCGTAGCAGATGGCCTGGTGCGTTTGGACGTACATAGAAGTGGGTGCGTTGACGTACAGATGCCTCGGTGCATTGACGTCCAGATGGATGCGTGCATTGATATGCAGATGGCTGGGTGCATTGATGTACAGATGGCTGGGTGCATTGATGTACAGATGGCTGGGTGCATTGATGTACAGATGGCTGGGTGCATTGATGTACAGATGACTGGGTGCATTGATGTACAGATGGCTGGGTGCATTGATTACAGATACTGGGTGCATTGATGACAAGATTGGCTGTGCATTGATGTACAGATGCCTGGGTGCACCGTGACTTACAGATGGCTGGTGCATTGACATATAAGATCCTGGGTGCATTGACAACAGTATGGCTGGTGCATTGACATACAGATGCCTTGGGTGCATGACGTACAATGGCTGGGTGCATTGACATAAGATGTCGCTGGGTGCATTGACGTACAGATGGCCTGGTGCATTGACATACAGAATGGCTGGATGCATTGACAAACAGATGCCCTGGGTGCATTGACGTACAGATGGCTGTGCAATGACATACAGATGGCTGGGTTCATTGACATAACAGATGCTTGAGTGCATGACGTACATATGGTGCTGGGTGCATTGACGTACAGATGGCTGGGTGGTGCATTGACGTACAGATAACTGGGTGTATTGACGTACAGATGGCTGGGTGCGTTACTTACAGATGGCTGGGTGTATTGACATAACAGATGGCTGGGTGCATTGACGTACAGACTGGCTGGGTCATTGGACGTACAAGTGCTCTGGTGTATTGACGAACCAGATGGCTGAAGCATTGACATACCGATGGCTGAGCATTAACGTACAGATGGCTGGGTGCATTTGACGTACAGATTGCTGGTGATTAGACGTACAGATGGCTGGGTCGTTGACTTACAGATGGCTGGGTGCCTTGACGTACAGAGCTGGGTAGCATTGATGTACAGATGGCTGGGTTCGTTGACGTAAGGAGGCCTGGAGCAGTGATACGTACAGATTGCTGGGTGCATTGGACTTACAGATGCTGGTTGCGTTGAGGCGTACGAGAGCTGGGTGCGTTGATGTACATCTGACTTGGTGCGTTGACGTACAAGATGGCTGGGTGCTTTGACGTAAGATGGCTGTTGCGTTGACGTACAGATGGCTGGTGCATTACAAACAGAATGGCTGGGTGCATATGACTTACAGAGGCTGGTTGCAGTGACGTACAGATTCTGGTTGCAGTGACGATACATATAGCTGGATGCAGTGACGTACAGATGGCTGGGTGCAGTGACGTACAGATAGCTGGGTGCAGTGACGTGCAGATGGCTGGGTGCGTTGACGTACAGATGGCTGGCTGCGTTGACGTACAGATGGCTGGGTGCATTGACATACAGATGGCTGGCTGCGTTGACGTACAGATGGCTGGGTGCAGTGACGTACAGATGGCTGGGTGCGTTGACGTACAGATAAGTGGGTGCGTTGACGTACAGATGCCTCGGTGCATTGACGTCCAGATGGATGCGTGCATTGATATGCAGATGGCTGGGTGCATTGATGTACAGATGGCTGGGTGCATTGATGTACAGATGGCTGGGTGCATTGATGTACAGATGGCTGGGTGCATTGATGAACAGTACTGGTATGCATTGATGTACAGATGTCTGGGTGTATTGATTTACAGATGGCGTGGGTGTATTGAGATTTCAGAATGCGGGGTGCATTGATGTACAGATGGCCTGGGTGCATAGATTACAGGTAGACTGGTGCATTGATGTACAGATGACGGTTGCATTGAGTACATGATGGCTAGTGCATTGTGTGTACAGATGAACTGAGTGTAATTGATGTACAGATGGCTGGGTGTATTGATGTACAGATGCTGGGTGTACTTTGATGTACAAGATGAGCTGGGGTGCAATTGATGTACGATAATCTGGGTGGCATTGATGTACAGATACTGGGTGCATTGATGTACAGTGCTGGGTGCATTGATGTACAATGCTGGGTGCATTGATTAGCAGATGGCAGGGTGTTAATGCTGCACAGATGCTGGGTGTATTGATGCTGTCTGGCGGGTGTATTGATGTACAGATGCTGGGGTGCATGATGTACAGATGACTGGGTGCATGATGTACAGGTGGCTGGGTGCATGATGTACAGATGGCTGAGGTGAATGAATGTACAGATGGCGGGTGCATTGATTAGCAGATGGCTGGGTGTATTGAAGAACAGATGGCTGGGTGTATGATGAAACAGATGCTGGTGCATTTGATGTACAGATGGCTGGGTGCAGTGATATACAGATAACTGGGTGCATTGATGTACAGATGGCTGGGTGCATTGATGTACAGATGGCTGGGTGTATTGATGTACAGATGGCTGGGTGCAGTGATATACAGATGGCTGGGTGCGTTGATGTACAGATGGCTGGGTGTATTGATGTACAGATGGCTGGGTGCAGTGATATACAGATGGCTGGGTGCGTTGATGTACAGATGGCTGGGTGCGTTGATGTACAGTTGGCTGGGTGCGTTGATGTACAGATGGCTGGGGCTATGCAATACGGGGATCTTATGTCAGACAACACAACGACACATACACTGTGCAGTTTTCAACAAGGACAATGGAAAGCTGAGTGCTAAGGCCATCACCTTCATGTCTCGAGTGCACTTACTCATTCCCATGACCTACATAATGATACCTGATTCTTAGTCATGTGACCTGCTGGTCTGTGACCTTCGTCATAATAAGCCTCACCTCACTCATCCACTGTTTCACTATTCCCTCGAGTTCACTACCTTATCACAAGATAGGCACATGGCTTCTGCCGAAAAGAAGAGGCCACGATGCTCCATGAACACGACGGAGGACTCAGATTTGGAAATGTGGGGCGAAATTCTAGCGAAGAAGTTTGCGAGAGGAAAGGAAGATCCCTGCTCACAATTTTGTAGCAGATCTTGCAGTCCCAACCATGGAGCCAGCGCCAATAAAACAGTTGCGAAATAAACACCGCAATCCCGCGAAAACCAAGAGGGATGGAACAACTGTGGAGAAGAAAGAATAAGCCACCGTCCGCAAGGAGGCAGGCAAACCACTCAACCGTCCCAGTCTGGCAAATTCAAGGTGAAGTCTTATTGGACCACAAACCCACAATGGGGTTGTTTCATACCTTGAAATTCACGAAACAACCTGAAGTTCAAGAATGGTTCAAACTTCTGAAGGGTAGAAACACAATATTTGACGGTTCCTCTCAACAAGGAAATGTATACCACCTTGAAGAGAGTCATGGAGACAGATCGCTCATTCACTCCTGGAGGAACGTGTGACTCTCGGCAGAAGAACACCAAGGGTGAGGATGCGAATGACCCGCTGATTGATGCCCATGCGAGGCCAGTAGCAGCTCACCCCAGTGTGGTGTCAGCTCAACGTCTCAAGCAAAACGCAAGGCAACGCACCAACCCGACAGGTTCTCATTCAGCATGTAGGACAACTGCCATCCCAGCTGGACCCTTTCCTGGGCAGGTACATTCAGGACCTTCCACACAGAACCATTCGCTGTTTCAAGTGTCAGCGTTATGGACACCCTGGGTACACAATCTGTCCGAACAGAGTAATCTGCGGTGTCTAAGCGATCACCACCCTACCGAGAATGCAATCACGCAAGCCTGAAAAATGCATCGCCACCCACTCCACAATCCCAACTGCAGCGAAACACCATGCCTGGAATCCTCGATCCCCGAAGGCTCGCCAGAATTCAAAAGTCTGGAAGACGCCAAAAACTCGGCAACAGGCTATGACGGATCATCAACATCAACCGATGATTGCAGAGAACCCTGCCATACCGCAGGTCCTCTCAGCAGCTAAACCAAGTACAATGCCCAGAATTTCCAACCCTAAAGCCACAACTCAGGCGTCCAGGTCAAGAACCTCCTCACCCAACCTCAACGAAGAAACAAAACAAGAGGAGAAACAGGAAGGCGTCAACGGGGTGCATGTCGGGTCGAATGCGTCATGCAGGCTGCACTAAAACGATCCCCCACCGGCCATAGCACGAGCAACGCCAAAAGGCTAACTCTTACCCGGCACAGTGCGCATGCAGACTCATCTGCACCTCAACCAGCCGATCCGGCTACCAACCTGGTATACAGCAACAGACCACGGTGCATACAATAAAGAAATCCAACCCCAGCGAGTCCCTACAGACACCGAGCAGCCCAGATAATATCCACTGTTTCGAACCCATCTCAAAGCAGGCCCTCTCCAGGGAGATCATCGTAAGCACTCATCAAGGTGTTCAACGATCTTATTTTGCAACACAATCAACGCCACGGAACAACAGAGACATTCCGGCAGAGGGTCAGTACTCTCCTGAAGTGTGCTTTCTGACCGAAGATGAGACAGTGGATGCCATGGAAGTTTGTCAGGTTCTCAAAGCGGGCAGACTCAGTCCTCCAGCTCAGGAAACAACATCGATGGAATAAACCATCGGTACCAAAACACACCCTCAAGGGTCCTACAATGGAACATTCAGGCCCTGAGGGGCAAACAGCACCTCTTGTTCAGGAGGCATAATTTCGGGATCGGTTGACATCGTCCCTTGCACAAGAAACTCTGACTGCCCGACTATGTGTGCCCAAGACTACCCGGTTTTGCTGGGTATTTTCGGGCACATGTACCCGGGCATTCACTGCAGAGGCCACAGCGTATTTTGTAATCCAATACAATACCTTCACGAGAAATTAATAGCCAACCCTGTGGGACTGTGGAGATGTCGAGGTACTGCCATCCTTGTGCACATACCACCTGGTGCGCCCATTACCATCTATAACATCTACAAGAACCCAAAGAACACACCCTCTACATTGCAAGAGGCTCCTCGCACGTAGCACGTACTGAGTGTATTATTTTTGTGTGGAGATTTTTCAAACGCACTCACCCAATGCTGCAACTCTCACTCAGCAACCAATGCTGCTGGAGACACATAGCAATGCTCCTACACGAATATTCCAGAGGTAAAGTTGCTAAACAATGGAGACTCCCACACACCTGTTTGGTGGGCAGCCTCGACCTACCTTCGGGTCAAGGACAACTCGCAGCAGGAAGACCACAATGGAAACCCATCCTCACCTTTTCAGTGACCACTTTTGCAGTGGATTCACACCAACCTTCAACATCAACAGGCCCTCCCACAGTTGTGCTGCCTCCTAGATGGACCGTAAAGAGGGCCAACTTGAAAGGTGTTTCAGGATTATCTTCATGACTGGTGGTCCACATACTCTCTATCTGAAGACTGTGATAACGGCTGAACAGAGCTAATCACTTTCTCATCCAGGCAGCAGAGTGCGCATTCCAAAGAAGTCTCAGACGCTCTCACAAAGAGACGTGGTTCCTATCAACGACGAGGTGCGAGGGAGCAGAACCACCGCATCAACTCTTTTAGGAAGCTATACAGGCGTAACCCTACAGCGAGAGAACAGGAATACTCAGAGAGCCATTGGCAGCGATGCCCGCAGAATCTCTCCCACAAGTAAAAACTAAAAGAATGGCTGGAGTGGGTGCTGCAACCATTGGGCATCAACACACCACCTTATCAGAGATATGGGGCAAGCCTCAACATAGCAACTGGCAAGAGCAAGCCGAGGGCACCAGCACAACCCGAACCCGATCCCAGGAAAGCAGAGAAACTAGTGGAGGCTTTTCACTTCCAGGGAGCCTCCACTCACTCCACAGGACATCCGGAATATACAACGATTCTTCTGCACAGCGCCAGCTAAGATACAACCTGCATGTGAGTCGGAAGATTGACTGGTGTACCTCACGGACTTGGAACTCCGACGTGCTATTAAGAACAGCAGTGACACTGCCCCGGGCATCGATTGATGTGACGTACTCCCATGATTGCACGGGCTGGGCAGAGTGGAAGGGAGGCCATTACTAGGACGTCATTAACAAGTCGTGGAGGCCAGGGACACTCCCAGCACTTGGAAGAAAGCTACAAGCGTACCATTTCTCAAAGCCAAGACCCAGGTCATAAGAGACGCCATATCGGTTACAGCTGCTTAGCCAAGACTGCTGCGAGATGGTGTTAAACCGCCTCTATGGAAACTTGGACCCTCTCAATCATCACAATTTTTTTGGCTTCACCAAAGAGTGGGGAACAGCAAGTGCAATAACCACACTAGCTAAGCCAGATTTGCTGACATAAAAGAAAAACCTAGTATTGTTCCGTCTTACCTCGACTGAAAAGGCATTTGAGCTAGCCAGCCCCTACAGCAATTCGGCAATACTAGCTCTGAAGGGGAATCAAAGGATCGCCTTCCTGGCCTGGATAGAGTCCTAACATGGGGGCAGGCAGGCCTGTGTCAGCTTTCAGTGACACTACTCTTCCTTTAATCCCTGGAAAACGGTACACCACAAGGAGGTGTGCTTTTCAGTCCTGACCCGGTTTAACACCTTATGTGCAGGAATCTTGTGAGCCTTCCCTTCATAGGGGTACACAGTTTTCCTCACTATGCTTGATGATCTATTTGCACTCGTAGTGAAATGGAAAGGCAATTTAGAACGACAGGCTCAGAGAGTTTGACCTAATTACGCATCTTGCAAGGAACTAGGCCTCAAATCTCGGCCGAGAATCTCTTGCAATGATGTTCTAAGGGACCAGGATCTGAGAATAGATTACGTAAATTCAGGATATAGAACTTGAGTGGACAGGCTCCTACCTGTACATGGGAATCTACATTGATAAAAAAGCTGAACCTTTCAGAAACAGGCCGATATGTCAAGGTCACGTGCTCTACTTTCCAGACACAACGCCATGAGAGCCATGACGAGGCACCGTGCAGGGCAGCAAAATTACGTCGCTTGTACATATACACGCTATAAACTCTCGTCTACGATTGACTAACGGTGCACCGGCTTTAGCTCATCTCTTCCCGCAGACAGGCAAAGAGTGGAGGTCGTAACAAAATCGATGGCGATAAGAACAATGCTTGGGGCTCTCGATCAGGACCCAACACAGTATGGTCTCAAGAGCTGAGCCCGCTTCCTTCCATGGCTACAGAGTAAGATACATAAACGCCTCAAATAGGCCACGATTCTGCACAGGGAAGCAAGGTACCTCCCACTAAGGAGAACGGATATGACGAACCATGACTCAAGATCCCACACTCTTCACGGACTACTCGCTGGATTCGTTCGTTTTGTGCTGCTAGGCGGAAGCTGCTGCCTATACAACTACTCCTTGAAAGAGTTGTGACCTTCCTGTTGCTGGGTACCATCCACAACGCTTCCCTGGCGCCCAGATCCTGCCGATGTTTGCATCGATGCAGCTACCCATCTCTAAGCGTCTCTGCCGTCAAGACACTCTCAGCAATCATAGCTGAGACAAGCATGGCACTGGCAGAGGGAGGCACATGCGCAGTGTCTTTCACATATGGCTCTGTCCGACCCTGAACAGAAGAGAGCACAGCTGACTTGTACCACAATGGTCACACACAAGGCAGGCGCTCCTGACCACTGCACGATCCTTCAGCTGAGTTGGTGCGATTAAACAGCAGGCATTGCGTGCAACTGCCCACGAAATCGACGTCCGACCTTGTCAAACATTTTGATTCCACGTCTGCAATCAATGCCTCTCCCATCCTCAACCACAGGACTATGTTCACCTCATCACATCGATCCTGAGCATAATACATGCCTTAGAAGTTCAGGGTAACAGATCGACATTGAACGGATCCCCAGCCTGCTGGCATCCGGAACTGAGGCGGCAGATGATGCAGCCAAGGCAGCAACAGACTATCCACATGTTTGGGATTACTGTCCCAATCACCTACACAGACCAAACTGGTGGCTGCCAGAGCCATGAAACTTATGGGGAGGTCCTAGGTGAGGACCCCATCTCAACAGTGGTCGCCGAGCAGCGACTCTGGGGAGTACCTCCCCTCCATATGATAGAAAACAGGTCCAGAGCGCATGTAACCGCGCCATCCTCGGCTTCGTATGGGCTTTCCCGAACAGCCAAAGATATGGTATACCCATAGGTCTGAGGAGATTGCCAGTATGTCAGCAACGTTTGTCCAGCGCCCCTAACACACATTCTTCTGGGAGTGGCGTCAGATCGATGGCATTGGACCCAAGAAGAGCAACCGAGGAGAGTGCTATTGGCTTGATCAATGGCTCGTGCTCCTGGTAGAACGGCACTAAAATTCTGGATCTCTGTTGATTTGGTAGAAACTATTTCACATTTGGTGGGGTTTAAAAGAAAGGCCCCAACTTCTCCCATGTCTTTTTAATTTTTACTGATGTCCTCTAGGAGAGATTCTGTTATGCCAGCCCAGGGTAACCGTCCGTCCAGAACCAGATATTCGAGCTCGCGCTGGAGAGTGCCTTCCGTGACTTCCTTGTGACCAAACAAATAAAAGGGGGCGAGAGGGTCCCCCTGTTGTACACGATCCCTTCACACGAGTCAATTTCATGTCCCCAACAATAGTTTGGAAGTCAACACTGTAACCACGATTCGTAAGAAGGGATAAAGGAAGGAAGTTCTATAACTGCTTGGAGAGCATCATCCCTTCTGACAGAGTTGAAAGCATTGGAAAAGTCCAATTTGACCAAGGCTTTTTCTCATAAGGACATGTTTGTTGATATATACTCTCGTGCTGCATGGGCAGCTGCTTCACAGCCCCGTTTTGAACGCCCGAAACCGAGCTGGAGTTGGTTTCAGCATTGGCAGCAGCGCCCTCTTGACACACCATCTTTACTGCAGCCTTGGCGACATAGGCGCCGAAGGGTGTTTACCCACTTGCAATGGGCCTGATTCCGCCATCCTTTTTTTCGGAGGGCACACAATGAGGCACCAAAGAAAAGGGTCTGAGTGGCCTCTGGGACAACCGCCAGCCAGGCACAGGTTGGAAAATTTGTGGATTCAGACCAGCAGCCTCTCTGACCTCACCAAGTGCTGGATTGAGTATTTGTTTTAAGTTTGAGGCCTTACACCGGTGAAACCCTCCATGCTGAACCCTGTGGAAAATGAACATAGCAGCTTTATAATAACACATCATCAGACCTGTAAGGTTAGATGTTCTAGCCCTGCTGCAATGTCAGGAGGTACAATGTTGGTACTTGGGAGCCCTAGTGTCCAGCGGCCCTAACAAATCTTCGGAGTGCGAAGTTACTGAGACGCTCCGCAGGCAACTAGGAGTGTATTCCCTCCCGAAGAGGACCAGGATGACTGCGGCCACACTAGTGTACCATGGAGTCAACGAACCAGACAAGCTGTTACCTGTGATAACGACATATCCTCCTCCTCGCTAGTGTCCATAGTTAGGAGTACATACGGTGTTGTCGCTTATGAGATGCACGAGTTGAACTGACCAGAAAAGTGCTTGAACAGCATATGTCGCATCATTGTAGAAACCTTTCTCCCTCGGGAGCCAGAGACGGGTCATCGCAAGATTGAGACCCGTGCAGGACTACGGTCTTGGCGAACATTATACATACAGTCCACTGATTCCAACACTGGTAAGCCGGTGTGTCACCTCACTCAGTCCACTGATTCCAACACTGGTATCCGGTACTTCACCTCACTCAGTCCACTGATTCCAACATGGTAAGCCGGTGTGTCACCTCACTCAGTCCTCTGATTCCAACACTGGTAAGCCGGTACTTCACTCACCAGTCCACTGATTCCTACACTGGTAAGCCGGTGCTTCACCTACTCAGTCCAATGATTCCAACACTGGTAAGCCGGTACTTCACCTCACTCAGTCCATGATTCCAACAACGGTAAGCCGGTGCTTCACCTCACTCAGTCCACTGATTCCGACACTGGTAAGCCGGTGCTTCACCTCATCAGTCCACTGATTCCAACACTGGTAAGCCGGTGTGTCACCTCACTCAGTCCACTGATTCCAACACTGGTAAGCCGGTGTGTCACCTCAGTCCACTGATTCCAACACTGGTAAGCCGGTACTTCACCTCACTCAGTCCACTGATTCCACACTGGTAAGCCGGTGCTTCACTCATCAGTCCACTGATTCCAACACTGGTAAGCCGGTGCTTCACCTCACTCAGTCCACTGATTCCAACATGGTAAGCCGGTGTGTCACCTCACTCAGTCCACTGATTCCGACACTGGTAAGCCGGTGCTTCACCTCACTCAGTCCACTGATTCCGACACTGGTAAGCGGTGCTTCACCTCACTCAGTCCACTGATTCCAACACTGGTAAGCCGGTACTTCACCTCACTCAGTCCACTGATTCCCACACTGGTAAGCCGGTGCTTCACTCACTCAGTCCACTGATTCCGGGCACTGGTAAGCCGGTGCTTCACCTCACTCAGTCCACTGATTCCGACACTGGTAAGCCGGTGCTTCACCTCACTCAGTCCACTGATTCCAACACTGGTAAGCCGGTGTGTCACCTCAGTCCACTGATTCCAACACTGGTAAGCCGGTGTGTCACCTCACTCAGTCCACTGATTCCAACACTGGTAAGCCGGTGCTTCACCTCACTCAGTCCACTGATTCCGACACTGGTAAGCCGGTGCTTCACCTCACTCAGTCCACTGATTCCAACACTGGTAAGCCGGTGTGTCACCTCAGTCCACTGATTCCAACACTGGTAAGCCGGTACTTCACTCACTCAGTCCCTGATTCCAACACTGGGAAGCCGGTGCTTCACCCCATAGTCCCCTGATTCCAACCTGGTAAGCGGTGCTTCACTACTAGCCACTGATTCCAACACTGGTAAGCCGGTGTGTCTCCCCCTCAGCCCCGGGTTCCGACACTGGTAAGCCGGTGCTTACCCCACTCGTCCCCCCTGATTCCCCGGG
>NC_069463.1:3287121-3304095 GCF_026875155.1 Cherax quadricarinatus
GCAAAATCTTCAGTTACGTGATGCTTTCGGGGGGAGGTCTGTGGAGGTGGAACATACGTTTATAAGAAGGGGTATATGCGGCTCGTTTGGACAGGTTATATTTATCTCGGAGGGTTTTGGTAGAGTCTTTTAAAACTATAGAGATGGTGTCTTCCGATCATAGGGCGGTATTAGTGGAGGTGGGATGGGATGCTTTGGCTTGTAGGCAGGGAAGTTATTGGAAACTGAACACGATGGTTTTGGGGGATGGGGAGGGAGTGGAAGCGTTTGCAATATTTTGGGAACAGCTCTGTGCCGACAGAAGAACTGAGGAAGACGGGGTAGGATGGTGGGATAGTGTGGCTAAGTTACGAATACGTCATTTTTATGTGAGGGAGGGCAAACGCATTTAATCAATTGCGGTATGGTTTGTCAAATTACTTAGAATCTAGATTACGAATTGTTACGAGGGGGGGCGGTGGCCGGGGTGTACCCGGGAGGATATACACATGTTGAAGGACAGAATACGGGATTTGCAAGAAGAACGTTTTGCAGCTGTACGGGTAAAAGGCGGGGTTAGACGAAGTACTCTGGGGCGACAAGCCATCAGCTTGTGTGCTGCGAGGACAGAAGGTACGACAGCGAACAAACTACAATACCGGGTTTTTGCAAGTCATATCTTCTGTGGGGGGTTTTAGAGAGGGTCAGTATTAAGGGACACCAAGGGGATGAGTGCATATGCAGATAGATGGTTTGAGGAATACGGGAAAAGTAGTGGGGTGGATGGTGAGGTTCTTGGGAAGGTATGTGAGTATGTGCCGTGCAAACTGGGGAGGAGTGATCGGGAGGCACTGGGTGGGGTCATTGAGGAGGGGGAAATATGGAGAGCCCTTATGGACATGAGGAAGGGTAAGGCACCCGGGATCGATGGTTTACCTAGCGAATTTTATGTACAGCACTGGGGTCTGCTTAGGGGTTTCCTAGTAAGGTTAATGAATGCCATGAAAGACGGAGGTAAGATGGGAGAATCTCAGGCAACGGCGGTGGTGGTGTTGGTCCCAAAGGGTAAACAGCAGAGTACCCTTCGGGATTATCGAGCCATTTCATTGCTTTGTGCTGATTATAAATTATTTGCAAAAATTCTTGGGAATCGGCTTAAATGTGTTGTGGGGAGGGTCGTGTTTGAGTCTCAGTTTGGTTTACCTGGTAGGTCAATGAGCGTGGGCCAAGGGATTATCAAGGGGTTCCTGGAGGACATGGAAAGGGAAAGAGGAGCGTTGGTGGCGTTGGATTGGCAAGGGGCTTATGATAGGGTGGAAAGAAAGGCTTTGAGGGATATTCTCCTACGACAGGGGTTTGGCAAAGAAATAGTGGGGTGGGTGGATACGCTGTACTCAAATGCGAAGGTAAGGGTGCAAATCAATGGGTGTGTGGGGGGGTGTCAGCATGGAGCGGGGTCTTCGGCAGGGATGTCCTTTATCACAAATATTGTTTGCATGTGTTCAGGATCCCTTTTATAGGATGGTGGAGGATCGTCTAAGGCGGGGGGAGGATGGTGAGCTGAAGCCGTGGCCTGGTTTGGTGGGCTATGTTGATGATACACTATTTTGGCAAGTGAGGAGACACGGTTAGGACTTTTGGGGGAAGTTGTACACACTTTTGGGAGAGCTACTGGATAAAGGTGAATCTGGAAAAGTCAATGATCATGGGGCTGGGAGAGTGGACAGAGAGATTAGGGGTGGGATGTGATGTTGTGCAGCGGAGGAACGGGGAAGTCTGAAAAATCTGCGGTGTCATGTATGAGGCTGACCTGAGTGCTGCAAGGGTTAGCAATTCGAATAGGATGGTGGAACAGGTGCAGCGGTCAGTTGGGAATGCTGCGACCTCACCATTTAACCCTTAGGCAGCGTGTAATTGTCATCAATGTATTACTATATAGTAAAGTCTGGTTTGTTTCGGCTGTGATGCGTTAACGGGAACGGCGATCACGAGTATTATTTAGAATGGTGTTCAAATTTTTGTGGGGGGTCAGGGTGCAATGGTTGCGAAGGGAGGGTAGTGACATTGGGCGGTTTATGTAGGGGAGGGTTGGGTTTGTTGGACTTGAGAAAGCGCGTGAAATGTGTGTTTATTAAGAGGGAAGTGATGAGTGCAGGTGGATGGAGGGGGGCAGCTAGAAAAGGGTTTACATTGCTCACCTGAGGAAATGGTATGGAGGGGCGGAAATAAAGGGAAATGCGAGACATGTTACGCGCCTTAATGTTAGCCAGGGAACCAGGGAAAAGAAAAGGTGGGAACTTTGTTAAATTGTTAGAGAGACTTTGTAGTGGCGCCGGTTGAAGGGATCTACCCATGTATGCATGGGATGTAATATGGCGAAGGTTTAGTAAATTAAAGGATACGACCTAGGGCGCTTTGAGGTTATGTACCGTTTCCTGCATGGGATTTGCCAACGGGAGCGATGCTCCGAGACAGGAGGGTTATTGAGGGTGGGGGGTGTGGCAGATGCAGTGGGGGGAAGAGACTGCGTATCATGTCGTCTATTTTTGTGAAGGGGTTTGGAGTGCATCAGGTATGGATGCGTTAAGGTAGTGGTGAGGGTGGGGGGGGCCAAGGGTGGGAGGTATTGCGAGCGTTGAGTCTTGATATGAGTGGTGTGGAGGAGAGTGTGGAAAGAGGGTTTAGCATATGTCATCGTGGACTAATTTATGTTTATGGGGTATGAGGGGGAAGGTGGGTGGGGATGTGCTGAGAAGGACTTTGGGGCGACGTTTTATCGAACTTTGTTGGTCGCAACAGGAGACATTTTTGGAAAAGGTGGGAAGAGTATTTTTCTGAAGGTTATAGAGGACAAAACAATAGGGATTTTATTGGCGTTATAAGGGGCTTTAACTGCCGGGGTGAGTGGTTTGGTTAAAAGGGGGGGGGGGGTTTCAGGGGTTTTCAACGGGCTCACCTCCTTGGGAATGCAGTGAGTGGTTGGGGGGTGATTGGAGGTACTAGTGTGTGACCAGATGAGAGGTTGTGCAAGATAAGTTTTGCTTAGTTCCCTTAAATGGGGGGTTGTAAGGAGCAAGATTAAATATATAACATGTATTAATGTATAACCATAAATTATATAACATGTATATTTCTTTGGTAGAGTATTATGTTCCATTTGCACTGGTATTGCAATTGAATTTGAATTTCTTGAGAGGGTTTTCCTTTCACTTTTTCCTTGAAAAATGATTATTTTTGTTTTATTGTAACGTGGTCCAGCATCAGTTTTGGTAGTAATTAACCTTTATTATTGTTCTTATTTAGGTATTGTAATTTTGGTAGTCCTGTACCATTCATGGTTGTAAATAATGCTTCCTCAAGTGACATGTGTCATAAAAATCCTAAATTGAGGATAATTAATGTCATGATTATTCAGGTTGGTGATAGGGTTGTTTTAAATGGTGGTGTGTGAGGGGGGGGGGGGATGATGGGTCACCTGTGTTGCAGCACAGGTTTTTAATAAGGCATATTGTGGTCTGGTGTATTTGTTGAGAGGGGTTTATTAGGGGTGATTGTCATTAAGCTTGGTGCATTATTGTGTTGAGGTTGTAATTTTAGGAGTTTTATTAATAGCCATTTTGTGGCCTTTGTTATTATAACTTTATTCCTTCTTAAATTGTGTTACTTTATTATTATTTTATTATTATTAAATATTCGCCGGTATTCTCCCGGCCCGGGCCTTGTCCAAGTGGTGGCCCGGCCTTGGCTCCCTCTTTAGGGAGTGTCTGAGACCTAAGTCTCCCACGGGAGGAGGCACAAGTACCTCCTCATCTTTGGGACCAACTGTCCCCAGGCCTAGCCACAAGCTAGGCCTCTCTGGTCTGCCATCCCCGCCCCAAGGTGGCTAATGGGAATGACAGTCTTATGAGCTAAAGGCTCGGGCTCAGGCACCTACCCTACCCTAGAAGGGTTAGGCATGGTGTCGATCTTAAATTGTGATATGTTATAAAAACTTGTATATAGTAGACTGTCAGATGTTGCCTGGATTGTTTTGTGTTTATATATTGTTTTACTGATGTTGTCCTTGATCATTTTTTTATATATGTACCTATTAATATCTGTACATGAAGTTTTTAAATAAAAAAAAAAAAAAAAAAAATTCTGTTGGGTAGCTCCAACATGGTTTGTTAAGTGATAGGATGAGGGAGCAGGGAGGGGGGGGTGTACCCACACGGAGTTGTAAGTGTGGTGTGTAATGTTAGCTGTAGGGAGGATTGTGTTAATTTATAGACAAATGAGTTTTATATATTATATTTTAGTAATGTCATGTTTTAAATAAAATATAAGACAGCTGGTGTGACGCTAATACTTACGTCCTCAGACCTGGTGACTAACGATTCATAAACCGTTGTTGATAGCAGTTTGACGAAAATTCGTTGTCCTCCATTCAATGCTACACCATACAAGTCACTATCTTGTACACCATGTCTCCCGGATGATCTTTGGCAGTAAGACTTGCGCAGAACTGGGCGTTATCGTTCCTTTAAGTAGCTCAATGCCTACAGTATTTATCCGGCGTCTCAGACTAACCGCCATCTTGACAATCACAGTGCACCTATGTTGTTAGCCGAGGTGTGACAGCACCACTTCACACCACTGCAGCCAGATAACTGACAAGGAAGCTCGCCTACAAACAGCAGAGGGTGCAGAGCACAACCGCACTCTACCTGGTCAGGCAGCCAGGGTCCCAGCATTTAGGTGCAATCCGTTTGTCAGTTAATTTTGATTTAGATCCATACTGTTTCTTATTATTATTATTATTATTATTATTAAAGATTCGCCGGTATTCTCCCGGCCCGGGCCTTTTCCAAGTGGTGGCCCGGCCTTGGCTCCCTCTTTAGGGAGTGTCTGAGACCTAAGTCTCCCATGGGAGGAGGCACAAGTACCTCCTCATCTTTGGGACCAACTGTCCCCAGGCCTAGCCACAAGCTAGGCCTATCTGGTCTGCCATCCCCGCCCCAAGGGGGCTAATGGGAATGACAGTCTTAGGAGCTAAAGGCTCGGGCTCAGGCACCTACCCTACCCTAGAAGGGCTGGGCATGGTGTTGATACTGTTTCTTTATTTTTATGTTAAACTGTATTGGATTTAAATAAAATATTAAAAAAAAAAGTATAATTACGGTCTTGGAAATTTTCCACATACATGTTGAACACCCCTCCACCGTATTATTATTATTATTATTATTATTATTATTATTATTATTATTATCATTATTATTATTATTACATGTATTATTATTATTAATTTGCATTTCAAGCAAAATAGTTATATATGAGTTACTCCTCAAATATTTAGAGAACTTTGATAATTTCTCAGCCACTAATAATTACTTATATACATAAAGAAACAACTAATTATGAATTAATAAAAATAACATTAGATCGCACAATAATACAGGTTAATAAATAAGATAAAATGTAAACATATATTTTGAAAACTTTAAAGAATTTATTAAAAAAAATTAAAACTTTGTTATTAAAAACAATTTTTTTAAAATAATAAATAACAAAATTAGTCGAGAACTTTGTGTATTATGTTTTTATTGAATTTTTCGAAGGATAATTTTAATTATCCTAAAAACTGTGTATATGTTAAATACTTGTTTGGTTATATTAATTTTCTCATATGTTTTTGAGTCATTTATAATGATATTTTGGTGGAATAACAGCACCATGGTAGAGTGCAGTACAACCTCCACACACCATCATGGTAGGTGGCAGTACAACCTCCACCCCACCATCATGGTAGAGTGCAGTACAACCTCCACACACCATCATGGTAGAGTGCAGTACAACCTCCACACACCATCATGGTAGAGTGCAGTACAGCCTCCACACACCATCATGGTAGAGTGCAGTACAACCTCCACACACCATCATGGTAGAGTGCAGTACAACCCCCCACACACCTTCATGGTAGAGTGCAAATACAACCTTCACACACATCATGGTAGAGGGGCAGTACAACCTTCACACACAACATGGTAGAGTGCAGTACAACCTCCACACACATCATGGTAGAGTGCAGTACAAACCTCCACACACCTCATGGTAGAGCGCAGGGACAACCTCCACACACCCATCATGGTAGAGTGCAGTACAACCTCCACACACCATCATGGTAGAGTGCAGTACAACCTCCACACACCATCATGGTAGAGTGCAGTACAACCTCCACACCCACCATAGGTAGAGTGCAGTACAACCCCCACACACCATCATGGTAGAGTGCAGTACAACCTCCACACACCATCATGGTTTGAGTGCAGTACAACCCCCACACACCATCCCTGGTAGAGTGCAGCACAACCTCCACACACCATCATGGTAGAGGTGCAGTACAACCTCCACACACCATCATGGTAGAGTGCAGTACAACCTCCACACACCATCATGGTAGAGTGCAGTACAACCTCCACACACCATCATGGTAGAGTGCAGTACAACCTCCACACCACCATCATGGTAGAGTGCAGTACAACCTCCACACACCATCATGGTAGAGTGCAGTACAACCTCCACACCATCATTGGGAGAGTGCAGTACAACCTCCACACACCATCATGGTAAGTGCAGTACAACCCCCACACACCATCATGGTAGAGTGCAGTACAAAACCCCCACACACCATCATGGTAGAGTGCAGTACAACCTTCACACCCTCATGGTAGAGTGCAGTACAACCTCCACCACACCATCATGGTAGAGTGCAGTACAACCTCCACACACCATCATGGTAGAGTGGGAGTACAACCTTCACAAAACCATCATGGTAGAGTGCGTACAACCTCCCCAAAACATCATGGTAGAGTGCAGTACAACCTCCACACACCATCATGGTAGAGTGCAGTACAACCTCCACACACCATCATGGAAGAGTGCAGGGACAACCTCCACACACCCTCATGGTAGAGTGCAGTACAACCTCCAACACACATCATGGTTTGAGTGCAGTACAACCTTCACACACCATCATGGTAGAGTGCAGTACAACCTCCACACACCCTCATGGTAAAAGGGCAGTACAACCTCCCAAAACCATCATGGTAGAGTGCAGTACAAACCTCCACACACCATCATGGTAGAGTGCAGTAAAACCCTTCACACACCATCATGGTAGAGTGCAGTACAACCTCCACACACCATCATGGTAGAGTGCAGTACAACCTCCACACACCATCATGGTAAGTGCAGTAACAACCCCCCCACACACCATCATGGTAGAGTGGCAGTACAACCTCCACCCCACCATCATGGTAGAGTGCAGTACAACCTCCACACACCATCATGGTAGAGTGCAGCACAACCTCCACACACCATCATTGTAGAGTGCAGTACAACCTCCACACACCATCATGGTAGAGTGCAGTACAACCTCACACACCATCATGGTAGAGTGCAGTACAACCCCCACACACCATCATGGTAGAGTGCAGGACAACCTCCACACACCATCATGGTAGAGTGCAGTACAACCTCCACACCACCATCATGGAGAGTGCAGTACAACCTCCACACACCATCATGGTTAGGAGTGCAGTACAACCTCCACACACCATCATGGTAGAGTGCAGCACAACCTCCACACACCATCATGGTAGAGTGCAGCACAACCTCCACACACCATCATGGTAAAAGTGCAGTACAACCTACACACACCTTTATGGTGAGTGCAGCACAACCTCCCACACACCATCATGGTAGAGTGCAGTACAACCTCCACACACCATCATGTAGAGTGCAGTTCAACCTTCACACACCCTCATGGTAGAGTGCAGTACAACCTCCACACACCATGGTAGAGTGCAGTACAACCTTCACACACCATCATGGTAGAGTGCAGTACAACCTCCCACCACACATATGGTAGAGTGCAGTACAACCTCCACACACCATCATGGTAGAGTGCAGTACAACCTCCACACACCATAGGTAAGTGGCAGTACAACCTCCCACACCCTCTGGTAGAGGCATCAACCTCCCACACCCACATGGTAGAGTGCAGTACAACCTCCACACACCATCATGGTAGAGTGCAGTACAACCTCCACACTCCATCATGTGAAGTGCAGTACAACCTCACACCCATCGGTAAGTGCCCGTACACCTCACACACCATCATGGTTTGAGTGCAGTACCCAAACCCCCACACACCATCATGGTAGAGTGCAGTACAACTCCACACACCATCATGGTGGTGCAGTACAACCTCCACACACCATATGGTAGAGTGCAGTACAACCTCCCACAACCATCATGGTAGAGTGCAGTACAACCTTCACACACCATCATGGTAGAGTGCAGTACAACCTCCACACACCATCATGGTAGAGTGCAGTACAACCTCCACACACCATCATGGTAGAGTGCAGTACAACCTCCACACACCCATCATGGTAAGTGCAGTACAACCTCCAACACCCCTCTGGTAGAGTGCAGTACAACCACCACACACCTCATGGTAGAGTGCAGTTACAACCTCCACACACCATCATGGTAGAGTGCAGTACAACCTCCACACACCATCATGGTAGAGTGCAGTACAACCTCCACACACCATCATGGTAGAGTGCAGTACAACCTCCACACACCATCATTTGGAGAGTGCAGTACAACCTCCACACCCATCATGGTAGAGTGCAGTAAAACCTCCACAAAACCATCATGGTAGAGTGCAGACAACCTCCACACACACCATCATGGTAGAGTGCAGTACAACCTCCACACACCATCATGGGAGAGTGCAGTAAAAACCTCCACACACCATCATGGTAGAGTGCAGTACAACCTCCACACACCATCATGGTAGAGTGCAGTACAACCTCCACACACATCATGGTAGAGTGCAGTACAAACCCCCACACACCACATGGTAGAGTGCAGTACAACCTCCACACACCATCATGGTAGAGTGCAGTACAACCTCCACACACCTCATGGTAGAGTGCAGTACAACCTTCCACACCCATCATGGTAGAGTGCAGTACAACCTCCACACCCATCATGGTAGAGTGCAGTACAACCTCCACACCCCACATGGTAGAGTGCAGTACAACCCCCCACACCCTCATGGTAGAGTGCAGTACAACCTTCACACACCTTCATGGTAGAGTGCAGTACAACCTCCACAACACCATCATGGTAGAGTGCAGTACAACTCCACACACCCTCATGGTAGAGTGCAGTACAAACCTCCACACACCATCATGGTAGAGTGCAGTAAACCTTCATACACCATCATGGTAGAGTTTCAGTACAACCCCACGCATCAGGTAGATGCAGTACAATCTTCACACACCATCATGGTAGAGTTTCAGTTACAACCTCCACACACATCATGGTAGCGTGCGTACAACCTCCACACATCATCATGGTAGAGTGCAAGTTCAAACCTCCACACACCATCATGGTAGAGTGCAGTACAACCTCCACCACACCATCATGGTAGTGTGCAGTACAGCATCCCACACCATCATGGTAGAGATGCAGTATTAACCTCCACACACCAACATGGTAGAGTGCAGTTACAAACCTCCACACACCTCATGGGTAGAGTAGCAGTACAACCTTCCACCACACCATCATGTAGTTGCTGTACAGCTCCACACACCATCTTGACGTAGAGTGCAGTACAAACCTCCACCACCCATCATGCGTAGAGTTGCCAGGTTCAACCTCCACACACTATCATGGTAGAGTGCAGTTACAACCTCCACACACATCATGGTAGAGTGCAGTAAACCTCCACACTCCATCATGGTAAGGGTGCAGTACATCCTTCAACACCATCTTGGGTAGAGTGCAATACAACCTCCACACCCCTCATGTAGAGGTGCAGTACAACCTCCACTCACCATCATGGTTGAGTGCTTAAAGTACAACCTCCACACAACCATCCATGGTAGAGTGCCAGTAAACCTTCCACTCACCTGCAGTAACAGCCTGGTTGATCAGGCTCTGATCCTCCAGGCCTGGTCACAGACCGGGCCGCGGGGGCGTTGACCCCGGAACTCTCTCCAGGTAATCCAGGTACACCTTTGGTAGAGTGTTTACCTGGGTGTTACCTGGAGAGTGTTCCGCGGAGTTCAAACCGCCCGCGGCCGGTCTGTGACCAGGGCCTCCTGGTGGATCAGGACCCTGTTCAACCAGGCTGTTACTGGCTGGCTGCACGCAAACAACGAAAGAAGCCACAGCCCGGTGGTCAGGAACCCACTTTAGGTGCTTGTCCAGTGCCAACTTGAAGACTGCCAGGGGTCTGTTGGTAATCCCCCTTATGTATGCTGGGACGGCAGTTGAACAGTCTGGGCCCTGACACTTATTGTATGGTCTCTTTATCGTGCTAAGTGACAACCCTGCTTTCATTGGGGATGTTGCATCGTCTGCCAAGTCTTTTGCTTTCGTAGTGAGTGATTTTCGTGTGCAAGTTCGGTACTAGTCCCTCTAGGAGTTCTTGGTGTATATATCATGTATTCTCCCGCCTGCATCCAGGAATACAGGTTTAGGAAACTCAAGCGCACTCTTGTTATTGAGGTGTTTTTTCTCCGTTATGCACGCCGTGAAAGTTTTCTCTGACATTTTTCTAGGTCAGTAAATTTCATCTGCCTTGAAGGTGCTGTTAGTGTGCAGCATATTCCAGCCTAGATCGACAAGGTGACCTGAAGGGAGCGTAATCATGGGCTGGCCTCCCTAGTTTTGAAGGTTTCATTTATCCATCCTGTCATTTTGCTAGCAGATGCGATTTATACAATGTTGGTCCTTGAAGGCGAGATCCTCCGACATGATCACTCCCAGGACTTTGACGTTGGTGGTTTCGCTCTATTTTTGTGGGCCAGAATTTGTTTTGTACTCGAGAAGATTTATTTCCTCGTTGTTTACCATATCTGAGTAATTGAAATTTCTCATTGTTGAACTTCATATTGTTTTCTGCAGCCCACTGAAAGATTTGGACCATTCGCTGCCTGACCACGGTCGAGTGAGGTTGTGCGCTGCACCCCTCTGCTGTTTCCAGCGAGCTACCTCCGTATCATACATGGCGCGAGTGTGAGGAGGCGCGTAAATACCATTGGTATTGGAGCTGTTACTTCGGTGGGCGATTTCACCCTCTTCAGTGCAAGTCTTACTCCCGACCATCATTAGGGAGACCTATGGAATCCAGGACGATGAGGTGTATGGTGTAGCCCTGAATGGGGCTTATAGAAATCTTCGTCAAAACTGAATTCCACGTCGTTTATGGTCTATGGGGTGACGAGGTTCCAAGACGTGAGTCTTGACGCTACTCCAGCTGGAAGGTGCGATTGATCTACGTATCTCGCCACTTTACTGGTTTAAGGATACGTAATGTTCCATTTGAGGAAGATGAGGCTGACATAAAGGAGTGTTTTTGAGAACATATGGAACCGTACATCTGGCACAAAAGGGCAAGTGGACGGCTGGTGCTTAATGGGACGTCCGGAGGTACCTTATTCCTGAAGATGACTCTGAGGACATCCCATACCGTCTTTGTCGTGTTGGAGGCTTCAGGACGCAAGTTTGGTATGTATGCCGGTCAGAGACGTACGGCAGAATATGTGGGGCATAGACCATATGGCGGCAGAGTGCTTGTGAAACTGGGAGGGCGCCAGCGCAAAACTGGTGAAAGCACCAGTTACCAGCGTGTGATAGCTGTTGAGAGCCCAGTGCGCAAAGCAAGGGCCTGGGCGCTTGTGGAGTGAAAGGTGGAGGATTCCAAAGAGGAGAATGGCATGTGTGAGGTAAGCTGTGATGTAAAAGGATCTGTTAATACACCAAAGGACAAGTACAGAAGTGCAAGTGCTGGAGGTGGTGCAGGCTATAGAGGAAGAGCTTCAGGAGTGTAAGGAAATTGACAACGCCTGCAGGAGGATGTTGTTCCTGAGGTGGTGAGAGACACGGCGGTGCCTGTAGAGGGAATGTAAGGATAAAAAACTAGCAGGGTTGACGGGCCAACTTCGTATGAGAGAGTTGTCGCCGTGGTGTTGCTGTGGAACGGGGCTGTGGTGGAGGTTGAGGTCATCGTGAGGGAACCTCAGAAGATAAACATGGATGTAGAGGGCATCGGCGAGGAAAGAGAGCGGCGGAGTCAGACTCAGATGATGTCCATACGCCGGCGCAGAGGTTCTGGGAGGAAGGAAGAGCAATGTCGAAGCAGTCACGATAAGAGGGCATCGCAAAAAAAGGGGGAGGGGTTGATGTTGGTGAAGCTTGTGCTGGCCTTCTGGGGCAGGAGGCCCTGGGATGAATGAAAGAGAGGGGAAAGGTTGGAAACTATAAAGGAGGCCTTAGGTGTATATGACTGTGAACGGAAATGGACTGTGTTGTTATAGTGTGAAGAAGGAATGGTTTCGATGTTTCTGGTATAAATATAGGGTTGGATGTAGTGTTCCTGCAAGAACACAATTTCAAGAGGGAAGAGTGCTCGAGGTGGAGGGGTTTTCAGGTCATGGACTCTTGCAATCTGCACGTCTGAAAGGTTGGGGGTGTGGGTATATTGATCAGGGGAGCAAGGCCCGTTTGTGTTGCTAAAGAAGTGAAGGGGTAGGAGGGGGAAGAGTATTGCGCGTGGATGGGTGGTGGATGGGACAGCGGTATCTTTTGTATGTGTGTATTTGCACCAGCGGAAAATGATAGTGCGGGTAAAAAAGGGATTTTGTATGTGAAGAAACTAGTTTCTTCTTACGTGGTTTACCTGCAGTGGCCATCGGTTGGTGGTGGCGACTGGAAACTGCGTTATTAGGAGGGCCTGACGTGGAAACCAAAAGGGGCGGGCAGTGTCGGCGGCCTTGCGAGATCTTTTGGGGATATTCAGTTGCGGGTTTGCGGTTTGGAGGAGGGGCGCTGGGAGGTAGAGCACACTTTTGTAAGACGGGGTTACGCTGCTAGGTTGGATAGGCTGTATATAATCTCAAAGGGGTGGGTTGACATTTTTCCGTTACAATAGAAGTAGCTTATTCGGATCATCAGGGCGGTAGTAGCAGAGGTTGGGTGGGAGTCCTAGCAGGTAGTATTATCTGGGGATATTGGAAATTAAATACAAGTGTGTTAGGTGTTGAGGAGGGGATAGAGGGATTTGCAACGCTGTGGGAAGGGGTTACGTGCAGAGATTAAAAGGGGTTAGAGGATGTGGTGATGTGGGTGGGATGGTGTGGCTAATGAACGGATTAAGCAATATTACGTAAAGGAAAGGGAAAACGTATCAATTCTTTTAAATATGGGCTTGCTAAACTTTTTGGAGGATAGTTTTCGGGGGTTGTATTATGCGAGGGGGGCGGTGGCGGGCCACTTATCCAATGTGATGAAATTATGGCAATAAAGGCGAGGCTGCGTTGAGGTACAGGATGAGAGGTTCCAAGCGGTGCGGGTTCAGGCGGGGGTGGATAGAGGTGTGTTTATGGGGCGTTAGACCTTCATCGGGCGTATTGCGTAGGCGAAACAAAAGACAGCAGGCAATGACTATTCCATGGTTGAGAGGTTTCATGAATCGATAGGAGGGTACCAGGGAGGGGGCAGGTCATAACAAGCTACGGAAGAATGGGGGCGTTTGCTGACAAGTGGTATGGAAAGTACTGGCAACGAGAAGGGAGTAGAGGATGGGGTTTTTAGAACAGGTGTGTGGGAGTGTGGTATGTCAGTTGCGTAACAAGTGATAGGGAAGCACTGGGTGGCGAAAATAATGATGGGAACTATGGAGGGCTTTAAGTGGAATGCGAAAGGGCAAAGCAGGGAATTGATGGATCACCGGTAGAGTTTTTATCACAGCATTGGGTCGGAACTTTTGAGGCATTTTTCTGGTTAGGTTATTAAATTGCATGAAGGAGAGAGTGAGCAGGGTGAGAAGCAGGCAACGGCGGCTGTCGTTGTATGGTACCGAAGGGTAAGGGGCAGCATTCGATTCGGGAGATTACCGGGCGATCTCGTTGATATGCGCAGATTATAAATTGTTGCGAAGATTTGGGAAATGGGTCAAGTGTGTGGTGGGCGGGTAGTATCAAAAACGCAGTTTGGTTTGCCAGGGAGGTCTATGGTGGAGGGCATGGGTTACTTAGGGATTTCGTGGAGGCAAAAGGGGGGGGGGGAGGGAGGGGACGGTTTGGTGGCGCTCGATGGCAAAAGGGGCATCGATAGAGTGGATCGGAAAGCTTGAAAGCACTCCTCAGGGGGTCAGGGGTTTTGGGGAAGAAATAGTGGGCTGGGTTGGAGGCGTTTTGTATGGGAGGTGTGCAATGGCGAGGGTACAGATTAATGGTCGATTGGGTGGGAGATTGTAATGGGTAGGGGACTTAGGCAGGGGTGTCCTA
Source organism: Cherax quadricarinatus (assembly GCF_026875155.1). Lineage (NCBI taxonomy): Eukaryota > Metazoa > Arthropoda > Malacostraca > Decapoda > Parastacidae > Cherax > Cherax quadricarinatus. The sequence goes on from NC_069463.1 coordinate 3,301,452, forward strand.
TGTCACAATTATTGTTTGCATGCGTACAGGACCCTTTTATAGATTGATGGAGCAGCGTATTATGTGTCACGTAGAGGACCAGGGTTGTGAGTTGCGTGGGTTTGGCCAGTTTTAATTGGGTATGTGGATGATACTTATTTTTTATATATTATAATCATGGGGGGAAAGCGCTAAACCCGCGAGGAGTTATACAGCGCCTGGGGGGGGGATGTGGAAGCATCAGGTTAATTCGGGGAAATGGAGCACCGATCCAATTCTAAATCAAGAGCCCCTCACCAACATCAGGACCTTCTGAGGGGATGTGGTGATAGAAACTGTTCTGATCAGGGAGGGGATGTCAATGGACACATTAGACGGGGTAGTTCAAATTTTCGCAGGGGAACTGGTATGAGGGTAAATTCAGTTAAAATCCTATGGTCATGGGGTTAGGTGCTTGGGTGGGTAGGGTGATTGGGGTAGTGCAGTTGTGAGGAACGCGGGTGATTTCGTTAAAAATCTGTGTCTTAATTTATGCAGGACGATCTACCTGTGGCAGCATGGAAAACTAGCTTAGGATGGTAGAAAGGATTCAGGGACGCTTGGGTGCATTGCGACCTTATCATTTGACCCTTGTGCAGCGTGCCATTGTTGTTAATATCTTACTGTATAGCAAGTATGGCACGTGGCAGCCGTGTTCCCATTAACTGGGCCAGCAATAACGAACATACTTAGGAAGGTTTTTAAATTCTTGTGGGGTTCGAGCTGTGATTGGATTAAGAGGGATGTGGTAATGTTACCTGTAAGTAAGGGGGGGCTGGGATTGCTGGACTTAAAGCGGAGGGTCAAATGTGTCTTCATTAAAAGGGAGGTGATGAGGGAAAGTGTGGGTGGGGGGGGTTGGCCAGGATCCATAACAGATTGCAACGGATGTTACAGGAGTTGAGTTGCATGAGTGTGAAACTGTGTTGAGGGCTCTGGCGTGGGATCGAGAGCCAGCAAGGTTAAAATAGGTAGGTTGTGTAGATTGTTAGCCGGGAGGGTTGTAGCGCCTGTAGAGGGAATTTTCCCCATGTATGCATGGGGAAGTATATGGAATAGGTTGAGTAGGATGAGGTTGCAACCTCGTGTTCGGGATGTATGTATCGTTTTCTGCACGGCATTTTACCGTCGGGTGTGGTTCTACGGGATAGAGGTCGATTGACGGGGGGTGAGAGTGTGGGATATGTGGGCTGAGGATACGGCTTTTCATGTATATTTTTGTGTATGGATGGGTGTCAAGGGTGGTTAAATAGGGTGTAATGGGGTAGGAGGTAAAGGAATTTGGTTTGAGAGCATTAAGTCTCGACGTGGGGGGTTGGGAGGAAGTGTAATCAGAGGGGTGGTTAAATATGGCGATTATATCTAAAGATTGTATTGGGATAGTTGCGGGGGGGGGGCAAACAGGTTTTTAGCGTGAGGGGAAGAGGAGGGTGTTTAGCGTTAACGTTCTATAAAACGGTTATGTAGAAATAAGGAAATTTATGGGAGGAGGTGGGTGAAGGATTTTTCAGAGGGATATAGGCAACTTACGTTACAGGTTTTATTAGACTTGTAATATACGAGGGAGGGAGGGTATGATTGGAAAGTGTTGCTGGGGTAGGGAAGTCAGGGGTGAAAACAGGGTTGCCTCCCTGGTAATGGATAACAAAGTTTTTGCGAGAGTGTTGGATGAGTGATGCATGAGTGAATAATATGTGGACCACGGGTGCTAGCACCTGTGGAGCTGGCCAGTTTTTGTGTGGACAGGACTTTATACTTATTATATATATTGTGTGTGGTAATATTGATTTACGGTAATGACATTGTAATTTGGAGATTTGCTTAATAATTGCATGTGTTTGCTCCAACTTGTTTTCTAGGTGCCTTGGCACTGCATAGTGTTGATGCTGTGATCATGCACGGTGTCCAGAGATATGATGTGAGTAATGTTTGTATTAATGTCTGTGCATATTGTTCGTCACTGGTGTCTGCAATTTTCAGTTTTGTTTTGAGAGTAAAGAGTTAATGTCACGTCAGATAGTGTAAATAATAGTTGGGCAACAGTGGTGTTATAGGTTTTGTGGTTAGGTGTGTGCTAGGCACAGTCTTTATGTGTTACTTGTGTCATGGTTATATTTTATGTTGTATTGTACTGTTGTCAATAGCACTAGTAATGTCATATAAGCTGTATAGAGCTTGATGTCATAGTTGAAGCTGTGTTATTGTTTTAACACTGGAATTGCATGTTTAAATGTGTAAAGGCTTACATGTGTTGGATTTTGAGACTAAGTTTATTCTTTATGGTTTTGTTAGTAATTTTGTATGTCCTTGTGACTTTTCTATATCACCATTGTTGTGTAATACATATTGTTATGTAACTGAACCATTAGGACATTACATAAATTATGTTTGGATCATTGCTGTGTGACTTTAGATTAGGCAACATTCATTGTTTTATAGTATGTTAGGTTGTAAATAGTGGGTGGTTGGATAACCACTAGGGAGGGGGGTAATATATGTCTGTATAATATGTTCAGTGCAATGCATTGCTGGTCTGTAGTCGATCATTAAGTACCATTTCGAGGGATGTGTATATAAAAGTGTTGTTCATATCATGTAATTCTGTTGAGTAGCTCCAAAAGGTTTT
>NC_069463.1:3304595-3363823 GCF_026875155.1 Cherax quadricarinatus
TTGTTTGGGTTGCCAGATGCACGGTGCCATAAGCAGCAAACACCTTCCGTAAGTCCTCCTCGTCAGCCTCGAAGGGGGACATTCCGGCAATTTCACCCACGTATAGTGGCGAGGAGGACGTCTATGAGTCGCACTTTGACAGCTGGAGTTACATCAATACTCACATGCTCAAATTTCGTCACCAACGACTCGTACACAGCCGTCGAATTTAACTTGACGAATGGGACGAAGGCCCCCATTCAGGGCCACACCATAAACCTCATCATCCTGCACTCCGTACGTTTCCCGGATGATTGCCGGAAAGTAACACCTGCGGCCGTAGAGGGGGGAAAATCGCCCCACGAAGCAGCTCAACGCCGACGTGTTTTATCCTACGTCGGATACTCAGCGCCATATTGTTGCTATGAGAGCTCTCCTGACAAACAGCAGAGGGGTGCTGTGCACAACCTCACTCCCCCGCAGTCGGGCCCAGCTAATTGCGGGGGATTGTGTTTATATATATATATTGTCATTGAAGTTTTATGTTTTTTACAAATGTGTATGTATAAGGAGTTTTGTCACTGTGTATTTAAGGTGAAAGTGGCACGTTTACATGGGGGGGGAAGTGTAAGCTTTACTGGGTGGGTTGTGTATTGTGTGTATATTTGTGTGTATATATTGTATATATATGTTATATATGTATATATATATATATATATATATATATATTATATATATTATATATATATATGATATATATATATGTATATGTATGTATATATGTTATGTATGTATATTTGTATATATGACCCCCTTTTCCATGTGAAGCACAGTAGTACAAGCAGTTTTCATGTGAAGCACAGTACGTACAAGCGGTGTTCATGTGAAGCACAGTACGTACAAGCGGTGTTTTGAGTGCAGAAAGCCAGTTCTGTCATTATATATGTGCTTCTTCAGTACTGTGTAGTCACATTTGGGATTATTGTTCACTGCCTGTATCTTGTTACATATTGATTATTTTACCCATATATTTTTGTACCTGAGTTTTAAATAAAATATAAAAAAAAAAAAAATTGGAAGTTGAAGACTCAGATGAATACAGGGATGTTAAAAAGAAATTTTATTTATTCACAGAGTTTCGGGAAGTGAATATCGGGAAGTGAGAAAGTGGAGGCGGAGCCATCATACTTTAAGAAGAGGTATGATAAAGTCATGGAGCTGGAAAAGAATCGAATAGTGGCCAGCGAAGAGGCGGGGCCAGCAGCTGTGAATCGCCCCTGAAAGCCCAACTAGGTGAAAAAAAACTAGGTGGTACACCACACACACAAGGGCACGTGACCCCACAACTCTCTCTCAGAACGTGAGAAGTCAAGGGCTGAAGCCACCCCCCACAAGCCCCCCACAAAAAAAACCCGGGGGGGTCGTGGTGCGCGATATTGATGTTTTTTTGTTTTTGCACGGGAGACACAACCTGATGGGTTCCTTCCGGACTAAACATCTGGTACGTTTCTCTAAGTTCAAATAGAGCAAGAAGTAAAAAACATCACCCTTACTAGATTTTTTTTCCCAGAAATTCAATTTTTAAATTTTATGGGAAAGTCCCAAAGGTGTTATCATACATTCGTTTTTATTCCAAAACACGCCCCTTGGGTTAAGGGGAATTTTTTTTTCCCTTTTAAAAAATGTTCCTGAGGCTTTGCACTCTAATCCTGAGAATTTAGAAGATGAAATCAACAAGATGTTAAACAAGCTAAAAACCTGAGATATCCCGGGTTTTTTTTTGTTGAAAGGCCCCCCCAAATCCACTAAAAAGATTTTCTACGGGACTGAACGAAAGGGGAGGAGGCCCCAAAAAAAATGTCGGGTTTTACAAAAATAAAAAAATTTTTTTTTTGCCGTGTGATCTCAAAAAAATTTCAAAAAAACTTATTTTCAAAAACACTGGGACAGTGAAAACAGAGATTGATTAAAAACAAGCCCTAATAAAAGTGGGTGGTTTCACAAGGCCGTGACTCGCCCGCTCTCAATTGGCCAAAAAGGGAAACCTCGGAAACAAAATTATCCCAGCACCAGTATTTAATCAGGTGGGGGCCCTGTGAGGGAAAAGTTCAATAGATAGGAGTACGAGGGGGGATAAAAGTAACAATAGTTTCATTCCGGCTACTTTTTAAGATGGGGTTCCCCCGCTCCCCCTATTTCCCCCCCCCCCTTTTTTTTCCCCCTCCCCAAAGTTTTTTTTATTTGATTGCCGGGTCTTGTTAAGGGAGGTCTCTGCTCTCACATCCCCTTCCCCTCCCTCTTCCCCCCCCCCCTCCCCCCGAAAGGTGACGTGTGGGGTCCAGTCAAACAGTAAAAACAAATCGACTCACCCTCCCAAACTATTAAATAACGCGATTATATTTTTTTGGGACTTATTGGTTGAAAGCTTCACTTTTTTACCAAAAATTAACTTAGTCCTTTCAGTCTTTATCTATTAAATGTTTTAATAATCACCACATCTTTTAGGTATTGTACTTATCATGGAGAGTGGTTTCTTAAGCAGTGGGTAATCTGTCTCTCTTTACAGCTTGGAATGACAGAGAGGGTCACCTGCCAACCAACGAGAAGAATAGAAGGAGATGGACTAACGTCCTGAGACGTCCCATGTTTAACCTATTTACCTGTTATGTAAGCCAACACAGGACCCAACCCTCATCATAGCAGTGGTAACTAACCTGTGTTCCTGTCATCTGAAGTAATTATTCACGGCTACACTCTGTGAAGAACGAGCTGGTGGTGGTCACCAACACTTGCTACCCTCCCCCCACATCAGCAACGGCTATGATTTCAATTAAGTTTTAAATAAAATATAAAAAAAAAAAAAAGATTTCAACAACACTCAGTGTCACCAACACCTGACACCCCATTACCATGATATACCTATATTAGCGTTGAGTTCAAATGTAATTTTTTTCATTTCATTTTTCATTTTTCTTTCAATTAGGATACCCATTCATGTTTTGTTTTACATTTGCCGTTTCTAAATAATAAAGTGTTTATCATTGTCTGTTATTATTTCTTTTTCTATTCATTAATTTTCCTGAGGAGGAGCCAGCCTTGGTAATACTGACTGAAGTTGTTACAGGGCTGAGTAAGTCTTCACAGGCCATGAGTTGAATTCTATCTTTAACTATGTCAGTTCTAGTAATCACACATTGTACCCAACAGTTCTGTCATGGGAAGAAATATAATTGAATCCTCTCTCTTGAAACATGACTGGAATGCCGTGTATAACTCAAATTATGAGCTGTACAAACTCGGTGGATATTCACTGGAGTCTATTGTGCACAGCCTTAAGCAACAATGTCACTCAAAAGCAAAGGATTACTTATTATGACAGGGGAGGTCTCGTGATATTCCAGTTGTGCGAGACCACAGTCTGTGCACTGAACATCATGTTACATCCGTCGTGAAAGTCTATAAACTATATAACATCGTGTAAAGTCCATTGCGAACCTTGCTGTATAACATTATGTTAGATCTGTTGTGATCTATATAATGTATAACCCGCCAAGGGTTATACATTATCGTATGGTTACAGGTACTCTAGACCAAGTGGTTGCAATCACTTACAGTAACATGTTATGATATGAATTCCTAGGTACAACGGCATAAAAGGCACGTTTTTTTTATTGCAACATGATAGCAACTAGTTTACAGAATTAGGCTGTTATAGGATTAAAAAGAAAAAAAAATTCAGCAATTGTCTAGTTAGAAAAATCTGAGTAGTAGAGATCCATAAATAATATTGGCATATTAAGCATCACAGTGAGCATTTCCTGAACATTCAAGAAAGTTCAGGAACATCAGATGTTGTCAACTGACAAATGAGTACATCCATTTCCTCTCTTTTATTAATCAGCTTACACACACAATAGCCGCAATCTCCATGTGTATTATCCTTTATTGTAATGTAACCTCTTATGTCCCATGACCTGTTCTCAACAGTTAGAAGAAGCTTTGGGTTGACTATTAAAATTCAGTTATTCTACCTCCTGCTATCTGAAAATTTTCATGCCTAGCCCACTCGGCCCCATATGGGGTGGGGTGTGGAGGGGCTTGTGAGTTAGTGGCATTCAGCAGTGCCTCCTCACATTCTTTAGAGAGGTGCTAGAGGGAGACACGCTGCCATACTCTGACAAAACTTACTCTCATTTCTCCTGTTGCTACCTCTGTAACATTGCATAGCACCTGATGACACACTAAAGAGTGTGAAAGTACTTGAGTTAAAGGTTTCCACCCATTCCCTGAGTACTCCTGGGAACATTCGAGTACCCTAGACCAGGACATTTAAACGGGCAAAGAGCACATTCATTTCCTTTCTTCGATTAAAAATGGTAACCAGTAATAGATATCCATATATATAGTATCCACTGCAAAACACGTTTTTATTAAGTCACATGACCTGTTATAAGCGGCTAGAAAAAAATTGGGGCTGGGCTATTATATCTTCTAATTTCATAATACTTGAAATCTCAAAACCCTCCTACCCCATGGAAATATAAACACATATGCAGTAAGAAAAACCAAACCATACCACGGGTGGGGATAGAACCCGCGATCAGAGTCTCAAAACTCCAGACCGTCACGTTAGCGACGTTCTATCGTGAGTTCCATCCCCGCCTGTAGTATGGTTTGTTTGCATTCGTTCATTGCGATTTCGTGAGTCACATATGCAGTGCAATGTGATCCTTTATTCACAATGTTTCGCCCAAGCAGTGGGCTTTATCAAGTCACAAACAGATCTTCCTGGATGAAAACATACGTGAGTATTTATAGGATGAGAATGCTGGGTCAGGTGGAGAAAGCTGCATGTGACAACCTTGCGAGTAGAGTGATTTCGAATTTCGAATTTCGAATAAGACGACGAGAGCTGTCGTGAGATGGGAAGGAAGAAGGATAAGGAAGGATGGAAATGACTGGAAAAGGATGGAAAGGAGGGGAAGAGGAGGAATCAAGGCAAGTGGCCCAACCACTTTGGGACATGTTGTACGAAGTACTGGAGACGTAGATGGAGAGGCTTGAATGATGTCGTTACTTGGCTCACTAGGAGAGGATGGCGAAGGCAGCGGTAGGAGCTAGGAGTGTCAGAAGGCAGTAAGCAGGATGAGTTGATTATTGTCTTGAACCGTTTTTCAGTGCATTGAATTTTGTTCGAGAGATTTGTATCACACATTTGGGAGAGCTGTAGAAGAGTTCATTGGTTTGGAGTTGGAGGAGTATCTGGTTGAAGGTAGGGTATGGTCTTTCATCGCTTTGGTACGATGCAGTGTTGTCTTGGAGATGTTGGATGAGTTCTAGGCGAGTCATTCGTGTGGGGTATAGCGTCGTGGTGTAGAATGTGAGTCCTTTGTGTTTAACACATGGTGTTCCAGGTAATCGACGTGAGCGAGGTGGAGAAGGCGGTGGTGGAGTTGAGGAAGATGGTGTTGATTCGTTGTCAACTTCAGTAAAACGAATTAGAAGATGTTTCTGGTGGGAAGGCTTCTGATTGGTTGGATCAGTGAGGAGTGGTGGCGGTTGAGGCTTCTCATTGGACGTTGTTAGTGACGTCACTAGTTGGTGGTGTTGATAGACCTTCTGCACAGAGGTGGTTATTAAGTCCTTGGTGAATTTGAGAATTTCTTCAGAAGGTGGAGATGCTGGAAATATAAATGATGGCATATTATTTAACGCAATAAACCTTGATTAATTTTAAAGGGTTTCGTAGTCATGTTCTCATGTGAGGGGAAATAGTAGATATAGTGGATCTTCTTTTAAACGTAACAATGTTGGAGGAGTGAGGTGTTGGTGGTGGAGGGGGGCTGAGTAATGCTAATTTAATTTTTGTAGTTCTGCTTGAAATTTTTTGCAATTGCGGCATACGGTTTTTTGGTTTTTTTTGTATTTTTTTTTTATAAATTTTTTTTTTGCTCCCATTTGGGTGTTTTTTTCTTTTAAAACCCCTTTTTTTTGGGAATTTGCTGCCAGTTATGGTGATCATTATTTTTGCTTTTAAAACACGCGGTTGTGTTGGAGCAGCAGTGTTGCCCCCAATACCCATGTAGTGCAAACTTCTTGTCTTTACTGGAAGGGTTGGGTGGGTGAAATAAAAATAGCATTCACCCAATGTTGGATGTTGGTTCTTTCGCTTCTAGTAGGGGGGATGTGTAGTAGTAGTAAAAGCAAGACCTTCTTCGGGCGTGGCCCCAAGTTCACGTCGGAAAAGGGTGACCTTTGGGCATAGACGATGCATTGGGGATTTTAGTAATGCTGTCAACATACCCAATTTTTGATTTCAATGAAGACTTGGTTCAGCAATGGTTGAAAAGTCAGATCTTATCCTTTTTTTTTTAGGAAATGTTTTTCTTGCCCGGGGAGGAGAGGATGAAACAGTAAATCCTTGAGCAAAAGGGGTGGCTTCTTTTAGGAGAAAACTTCTCTGCTTCAGCATCATCGTGACATACAAAAAATGTGTTCTTTGAGTGTCAAAAACTTGAAATTTTTACATCAATCCCCTGCACAACAGTTGCAAAGCAAGCTTCGGAATCTAACGGTTCACTGTTTTTTTTGATCTTTCACGATTTGCGTTTTTTCTCATGTGAAGGTCAAGGCGAAGACAACGCTGGTAAAGGTTCCCCCCCCAAACGGGATCGAAAGGGGGACTTGTGGATATGTATAGAGTCTGAAAATTTGGTACTTTTCAAAAAAGATTGGATAAGTATATGGTAGCCTTCTGTAGGTTTCTCGATTTTTATTTTTATGTGGGATAGCGATGAAAAGTTTCGTGGGGGGGGGTTTTGCTATGTTATAGAAGTTTTTTTTTGGTTTAAATTTTTGTGGCAGAAAAGTGATGATTCCAGGGTTTGCGATTATGTTGTCTTTTCCGGGATAAGTCTTGTGTTTCGTAGTTGATTGAAAGGTTTTTGTGAATTTCGGTGTTGAACCCAGGCTTCCTTGTATCAAGATCTGCCTGCGTACTGGTGTTTTGAAAAAACGTGTTTGGGAATCTCTGGATGTTTTGCCGACTTTAATTTTCTGCAGCATTATTAGGGATTTTGTATACTCCTCAAGGGCGAAGTTTGTCCCTTTTATTTCTGCAATGTCCTTGATGGTGGTGGATTTGGGGGAATCTTGGAAAAAGGTTTTGAATAAAAGTTGGGAAACGTGTTTGGCAAAGGAGTTTGGGGGGATGAAACAGACTCTTCTCGGATGTTTTCTCTAGGGGTGTTGAAGATGTTTAATGTCCGTCGTCTGCAGTCTCTGATGAAGTGACGAGGATAGTGAAGTTTGGAAAATACTTGTTTAATTATAGTGCATTCTTCCTCAAGGAACTCATTGCTGTAGATTCTGAGTGCTCGCAGGAAGAAGCCTGTGGAAAATACTGTATATATTTTCCAGAAATACAGTAGTTATATGTATATAGATGGCCATACTGTCTTTAATAAAAATTATGTTATCGAAAATGGGAAGCTGCGCCTGCGCAGAAGGGACTCGCCATTTTGTTTGAATTGGACACTAACGGTAGTGTATAATGGGAAGAATTTTTCGTGCTCTAGAGGTAAAAATTGGGCTGACACCTCTCAAATAGGAGGCGAAATTGTTGGATATGCATTCCTGCATAACTTGAGATATCAGGCGACTGGACAAGACAACTCCAGGAACCTCAGATAAGTCTGTCATGTCTATGTATTTATGTTTATAGTTTTGGCCAGTATTATTATCATAAATGTAGACAGGGGGGTTTTCTGAAATGATAAAACTTGTTATCCAGTCAAATTGGTGAGTGTTATGAATAAGATATATTCTCCTTCTGTTATATAAATGTGTATATATATATATTCCTTTTTTTAATTTTAATATACAGTCCACAAATTTATATATTTACCAGAATTCCTGGTGATACAGATTTCATTTGTAATTAATAGGTCCAGAGCAACTTGTGGATATGACAGTGGTAGGTATCGAAGGGGGCCATTTTTTGCGACCTAGGTGTCCCAAATTCGTACTTGTCTAACTGATAAATAATAATTATCTTTGTTCATTTACTGTTATGTACATAATGATACATTCAGATAAATGTAATTTTCCACAAAGCCTATAATTACACCACATTTAGTTTTGGTGTCGTGGTGAGACTAGAATTGCAGAAGATCCTGTTGGCTGGTAGGTTTTCGATAAACTTTAAAACGAAGTTCATGGTCAGCTTTGCAGAGAAGAACATCAAGGAAAGAAAGAGTGTTGTCCACTTCTTCTAGTGTGAACTGGATTGAAGGCTCGACCTGGTTGAGCTTGTCTTGGAGAGCTTGATCATTGAAGCGTCTGGGAGTTATGAGAGTTATGATGAGAATATCGTCAACATAACAGTGCCAGGTGACAGACGAGATGTTCCATGTATAAGTTCGCCAGGACGGCACTGAGTGGCAAACCCATGGGTAGTCCAGTCTGCTGAAAGAGGTGATTTTCGAAAGAGGACTTAAATGACTGATTTTAACATGGTTAGTTTTGATGTTACTTCCTTGTTTACAAAAGTTCCAGTTGATTATTGATTAAATTTCTTATCTGAAGAACTTGTTAAATAAGATTTACCATTGCCAGTTCAGATTATCACTAAACTTACTAAACTTTACATTGTTGATGCAAAATTTGTATTTAATGAAAGTTTTATAATCAGAGGTTTGGTATGGCAAAGGGAAATCCTCTTTCACCTGTTCTTGGTAACTTATACATGGAATTTTTTGAAACAAGATTGCTGTGAAGGCTTACTTATATAGAAAATATAAAATATAAAACACTTAAATATGAAATATTGATCCTACCTTAAAGAAAATGAAAAATGAAAAATATAAATGATATCTGAATTCAACGCTAATATATATATATAAAACTTGGGTGTCTGGTGTTGGTGACACTGCGTGTTGTTGAAATCGTAGCCGTTGCTGATGATGGGGGGGGGGGGGGGGGGGGGGGGTCGCAGGTGTTGGTGACAACCCACCGGCTCATTCTTCACAGATTTTATAGCTGTCAATAATCCGTCCAGATGACAGGAAAGCAGGTTTTCTCCACTGCAATGATGAGGGGTTATATCCTGCTACTTGCATACACAAACGGGTAAGTGGATCAAAAATTTGGGACGTCTCAGAACGTTAGTCCATCTCCTTCAATTCTACTCATTGATTAGCAGGTGACACCCTCTGTCCTTTCAAGCTGTAAAGAGAGACAGATTACCCACTGCTTAAGAAATCACTCTCCATGATAAGTACAATACCACAGAAAAAAGAACACCAGCAATCCTACCATCAAGTAAAACAATTACAGGCTTTCGTTTTACAATCACTAGGCAGGACGGTAGTACCTCCCTGGGTGGTTGCTGTCTACCAACCTACTACCTAGGATATATATATATATATATATATATATATATATATATATATATATATATATATATATATATATATATGTCGTGCCGAATAGGCAGAATTTGCGATCTTGGCTTAAATAGCAACGCTCATCTCGCCATATAGGACAAGCGAAAATTTGTGTATGCAATATTTTCGCCAAAATCATTCTAAACCTAACGAAAAAAATATATTTCACTGCGTTTGTTTAGTATTAAATTATTGTAAACAAATCTAAAATATATTTAGTTGGATTAGGCTAAAATAAATTGTTCTTGTTATAATAAGGATAGGTAAGTTTTCTAAGATTCTTTTAGTGCAAAATTATAAATTTTTACATTAACATTAATGAAAAAAATATATCTTTAAACGTATAAGAGAAAATTTTAGAAAGGACTTAATTTTAAATGAGTTCTTGCTAATTGACCAGTTTTACATATTCGGCACATGTATATATATATATATATATATATATATATATATATATATATATATATATATATATATATATATATATATATATATATATATATATATGCAATAAGATCACAGTAAACAGGTGATTTCAAAATATGCAAAACAACCACTCTGAAAGAATAGAGAAATTCCAAGCGCTTTCGTGACTACTCACATTATCAAGGAACTATGATAATGTGAGTAGTCACGAAAGCGCTTGGAATTTCTCTATTCTTTCAGAGTGGTTGTTTTGCATATATATATATATATATATATATATATATATATATATATATATATATATATATATATATATATATATATGAAACACTGTGCTAGCCAATTACCACCTTGGGACCTCCGAACTGAAGTGTTCCTATTATTTATTCCCCTGCTTCTCTGCCTCCTCCCTCCAGCTCATCTAAAACCCCAACAGTTTTTGATGAGCAGTGCCACTCCTCCACCGTCTCTTTTCCCTCTGTCTTTCCTCAGGATCTGATATCCTGTTATTCCATTATCATTCCTGTGACCCTGGTTTCTGTGAGAGCTATAATGTTCGGTATGCCTCTTTGACTCTTTCGTGCCACTCCTCCTACTTTTCACTTATTGCATCAGCATCGTCGTACCATACATTCAGTTTCCTCTCCAACACTGTGTTCTGGGGAGTCTGTGAGGGTGGGGGAGCCAGCAGTGTGCTGTGGGATTCAACAGCATAATGTCGGGTGGGGCTGTAAGTATGGATTGTTGCTTGTGTTGGGATAGCATGTTTGGTTGTGGGGTCCTGGGTGGGTCTAAATGTGCTTGTGTTTGTTGCTTTGCCTTGCTGTGGTTGTTCTCTGCTGATCTGACCTTGTCCTCTCCCTCAGCTATTGTCATTCTGTTCTTGTTCTGTATTGGTCTAGGAACACCCTCTTGTATGTTGACGATTCCTTAAGTCGTACTTTCTCTTGCAGGATCTTGAATCACTCCATTTCTATCCTGAAAATCAGACTGACCAACTGATTTTTCCATTTCAAGTACCTGACAATTTTCTGTCATGTCATGTCCTCCTCGCCTATTTCTTTGATGATGTTTTTAATATACTGTTTCTCATCCTACCAACTTTCATTGTGTGTCCTTCCCTTGCTCTCCTGAAGCCCATGAATAAACACTAACTTCTCCTCCTCCTTCCCCTCTGTGTCCCATATATCAATAGCCATTGTTTCCCTTATTATTTCCAGTAACTCTTGGTGCCATGGTCTTGCCTCTGAATGAGACCTATCCCTCTCTTCACCTTCTCCCCCTTCCCTAACTGCTCTGTGCCAAACTGCTCATCTTCTTCATTCCTCGCCCTACTTGTTGGACTTCTCGTTCAGTAGAGGTGCACCAGCTTCAGATGTTATATCTACTTTGGGCAATAGCAGTGTAAATTGCTTTAGTCTATTTACCTAATATTCTTAGGCCAGTATTCTGGCTTCAGAGGCTTCAGCTTGAGACTTCCATTCTTCCTCTCTGCATATATCCTCTTCTCCATTTTTGCAGAAAGCTCACATAGTTTGTGTTTGTGTGTGTGTGTGTGTGTGTGTGTGTGTGTGTGTGTGTGTGTGTGTGTGTGTGTGTGTGTGTGTGTGTGTGTGTGTGTGTGTGTGTACTCACCTAATTGCTCACCTAATTGTGGTTGCAGGTGTCAAGACTCAGCTCCTGGACCCGCCTTTTCACTGACTGCCACTGGGCCTTACCTCTCCCTGCTCCATGAGCTTTATCATACCTCGTCTTAAAGCATGTATAGGTCCTGCCTCCACTACATCGCTTGCCAGAATATTCCACTTCCTAACAACTCTGTGGCTGAAGAAATACTTCCTAACATCCCTTTGACTCATCTGAGTCTTCAGCTGCCAATTGTGACCCCTTGTTTCTGTGTCCCATCTCTGGAACATCCGGTCTCTGTCCACCTTGTCTATTCCACGCAGTATTTTGTATGTCGTTATCATGTCTCCCCTGACCCTCCTGTCCTCCAGTGTCGTCAGGCTGATTTCCCTTAACCTTTCTTCGTAGGGTATTCCCTTTAGCTCTGGAGCTAGCCTTGCTGCGAACCTCTGCATTTTCCCTAATTTCTTGACGTGTTTGACCAGGTGGGGGTTCCAAACTGGTGCTGCGTACTCCAGTATGGACCTGACATACACAGTGTATAAAGTCTTGAACGATTCCTTACTGAGATACTGGAACGCTATTCTCAGGTTTGCCAGGCGCCCATATGCCGCAGCAGTTATTTGGTTAATGTGTGCTTCTGGCGACGTACTCAGAATTATACTCATCCCTAGATCTTTCTCCTTGAGTGAGGTTTGCAGTCTTTGGCCGCCTAGCCTATACTCTGTCTGCGATCTTCTTTGTCCATCTCCAATCTTCATGACTGCATTTGGCGAGGTTAAATTCTAAGAGGCAGTTGCTGGACCACGCGTCCAGCCTGTCCAGGTCTCTTTGTAGACCTGTCTGGTCCGCATGTGATTTAATTCTCCTCATTAACTCCACATCATCTGCAAACAGGGACACTTCTGAGTCTATCCCTTCCATCATATTGTTCACATATACCAAGAATAGCAATGGTCCCAGGACTGACGACTGTGGGACCCTGCTCGTCACAGGCGCCACTGTGATACCTCATCACGGACCATGTCTTGCTGTTGCCTCCCTGTTAGGTATTATCTTATCCATTGCAGTGCCCTTTCTGTTATATGTGCCTGATCCTCTAGCTTCTGTACTAATCTCTTGTTCGGAACTGTGCCGAGGGTTTTTTGCAGTCCAAGAAAATGCAATCAACCCACCATTCTCTCATTTCTTATTTCAGTTACCTTGTCATAAAACTCTAGTAGGATTGTGACACAGGACTTGCCTTCCATGAATCCGTGCTGCCTGTCGTTTATAACTTTTGTTCCGCTCCAGGAGCTCCACAACTCTCCTCCTGTTAATCTTCTCCATGACTTTGCATATTATACAGGTCAGTGACACTGGTCTATAGTTTAGTGCTTCATTTCTGTCTTCTTTTTTAAAGATGAGGGATTACATTTGCCATCTTCCATTCTTCAGGTAGTTGCCCAGTTTCAAGGGATGTATTGAAGATTGTGGTTAGTGGCATGCACAACATCTTTGCTCCCTCTCTTAGGACCCACGGAGAGATGTTGTCCAGTCCCACGGCCTTTGAGGTATCAAGGTCACTTAGGAGCTTCTTCACCTCCTCCTCCTCCTCAGTTGTGTGTATTACATCGAACACTTTTTGGCATATCCCTTGTTGGTGTACCCCCTTTGTTTTGTCTTCCCAGTGTCCCTTCAGCCTCCACTGTCGATACTTCCTGAAATCTCATGTTGAGCTCCTGACATACTTCTTGGTCATTTCTTGTGAGCTCCCCACCTTCTTCCCTCAGCCTGATTACCTGGTCCTTGACTGTTGTCTTCCTCCTGATGTGGCTGTAAAGCAGTTTCGGGTCAGACTTGACTTTCAATGCTATGTCGTTTTCTTACTGCCGTTGGGTCTCACTCCATATCTGTGCATACTCGTTTCTGTCTCGTTGACTAATCTCTTTATTTTCCTGAGTCCTTTGCCTTCTGTACTTTTTCCATTCTCTAGCACACTTAGTTTTTGCCTGCCTACACTTTCGGGTAAATCAAGGGCTAGTTCCATTCTTCCCATTATTTCTGTTACCCTTGGGAGCAAACCTTTCCTCTGCCTCCTTGCATTTTGTTGTTACATAGTTTATCCTTTCGTTTACTGACTTTCCTACCAACTCTCTTTCCCACTGAACCTCCTGCAGGAAAGTCTTCATACATTTGTAGTCCGCCCTTTTATAGTTTGGCTTTTCACTTTCTTCTCCTGTTACCCACTCCACATGTAACGCTACGATGTATTCAAAGCTCAGAACCACGTGGTCACTAGCTCCAAGGGGCCTTTCATATGTGTTCTCCTCAATGTCTGAGCTACTCAGGGTGAACACAAGGTCCAGTCTTGCTGGGTCATCCTCCCCTCTGTCTCTGGTAGTGTCCCTAACATGTTGGTGCATGAGGTTTTCCAGTACCACATCAATCATCTTGGCTCTTCATGTTTCGGGACCCTCCATGTGGCTCCAGGTTCTCCCTGTGGTTGAAGTCGCCCATAACCAGTAGCTTTGCTCTACTCGAGTGAGCTCTTCTTGCCACCTCAGCTAGTGTGTCCACCTTTGCTCTCATCATATTCCTCTCTTGGCCTCCTGCAGTTCTGTGGTGGGTTATACATCACTGCAATGACTACTTTATGTTCCCCTGACTGAACTGTACCTACTATGTAGTTCCTTTATCCAATCTTTTCCATTCCTTCCATTTCCTAATAACCCTACTGGTTTTTAATTAGCAGTGCAAGCCCTCCTCCACCTCTGCTCCTTCTATCCTTCCTCAGGATCTGGTATCCGGGTGGGAAGATTGCATTTGTTATTGTCCCAGTGAGTTTTGTTTCTGTGACTGCTATGAAGTTTGGGGACATCTCCTTGATTCTTTTATGCCACCCCTCACATTTATTCGTTATTCCATCCGCGTTCGTGTACCAAACCATCAACTTCTTTTCTATAACTGTGGTCTGGGGAGAATGGTTGGTAAGGAGGAGCAGGTGCCCTGGCGGGGGCCTATAACGGGTTGTTGTGTGTACTCACCTAGTTGAGGTTGCGGGAGTCGAGTCCGAGCTCCTGGCATGTGTGTGTGTGTGTGTGTGTGTGTGTACTCACCTATTTGCACTAACCTATGAATCGACATTCATAGCTCCTGGTCCCGCCTCTTCACTGTTTGCTACTAGGTACTCTCCTTGCTCCATGAGTTTTAATCAAACCTCGTCTTAAAGCTATGTGTGGACCCTGCCTCCACTTCATCACTTCCAGGACTATTCCACTTCCTGACAACTCTGTGACTCATCTGTGATTCATCTGAGCCTTCAACTTCTAACTGTGACCCCTTGTTGTTGTGTCCCATTTCTGGAACATCTCCTCTCTGTCCACCTTGTCGATTCCTCTCAGTATTTTATAAGTCGTTATCATATCCCCCCTATCTCTCCTGTCCTCCAGTGTCGTCAGGTCAATCTCCCTTAATTTTTCCTCATTGGACATACCCCTTAGCTTTTGGGCTAGTCTTGTTTCAAATCTATTCACTTTCTCTAGCTTCCATATATGCTTGGCTAGGTGTGGGTTCCAAACTGGTGCTGCATACTCCTATATGGACCTGACGTACACAGTGTACAGGGTCCTGAACGTGTCCTTATTAAGATGTCAGAATGCTGTTCCTAGGTGTGCTAGGCGCCCGTATGTTGTAGCGGTTATTTGGTTGATGTGCGAATCCGTAGATGTGCCCTCTGTTATACTAACCCCAGATCCTGTCCCTTGACTGAGGTTTGAAGTCTCTGGCCCCCTAGAGTGTACTCCGTCTGCGGTCTTCTCTGTCCTTCTCCTATCTTGATGACTTTGCATTTGGTGGGGTTGAACTCCAGGAGCCAGTTGCATTATTAAGCTTGGAGCCTCTCCAGAATCCTTTGTAATTCTGCCTGATCCTCATCTGATTGAATTCTTCTCATCAGCTTCAAATCATCTGCAAGCAGGGACACTTCGGAATCTATTCCTTCTATCATGTCGTTCACTAATACCAGAAACAGCACCGGTCGTAAGTCTGGCCCCTGTGGAGCCCCACTCGTCACAGACGCCCACTCTGACACCTCACCACGCACCATGACTAGCTGTTGTCTTCCTGACAGGTATTCCCTGATCCACTGTAGCGTCTTCCCTCTTATCCCTGCCTGGTCCTCCAGATTTTTCACTAATCTCATGTGTGGAACTGTGTCAAACGGCTTCTTACAATCCAAGAAAATGCACTCTACCCACCCCTCTGTCTCTCTTGTCTTACTGCTTTCACCTTGTCATAGAACTCCAGTAGGTTTGTGACACTATTTCCCATCCCTAAACTCGTGCTGGCTGTCTTTCATGATCTCGTTCCTTTCTAGGTGCTCCACCACTCTTCTGATAATCTTCTCCATTATTTTGCATATTATACATGTTAGGGACACTGGTCTGTAGTTCAGTGCTTCATGTCTGTCACCTTTTTTTTTTAAATTGGGACTACATTTGCTGTCTTCCATACCTCAGGTAGCCACCATGTGCATTGTGTCCAACACTTGATGGTGAACCTCATCTCTCTTTCTGGAGTTCCTTCTGTCTCCACTGTGAACACTTCCTTGAATCTTATGTTGAGGTCCTCACGTACTTCGTGGTCGTTTTTTGTGATCTTTCCTACTCCCCTCCTCAGCCTGATTACCTGGCCCTTGTCTGTGTTTTCCTCCTGATGTGGCTGTACAACAACTTTGGGTCAGATTTGGCTTTCGCTGCTATGTCCTTTTCATATTGCCGTTGGGCCTCCCTTCTTACCTATGCATATTCATTTTTGGCTCTCCAAGTGCTCTCCTATTTCTGATGGGTCCTTTGCCTTCTATACTTCTTCCATTCTCTAGCACACTTCGTTTTGGCCTCCTTACTCCTCTGGGTGAACCAATGGCTCGTCCTGGCATTCTCGTTTTTTCTGTTACCCTTGCACATAAACCTCTCCTCAGTTTGCATATTGTTATCACATCTTCCTCTATCTCGTTTACTGACTTCCCTGCCAGGTCTCTGTTCCACTGAACCCCGTGAAGGACATTTTTCATGCCTGCATTGTCCCCTCTCTTGTAGTTTGGCTTCATGTGTCCTGCCCTTCCTTCTTCTCTCTCCACTTGTAACTATACTATATATTCAAAGCTCAGAACCACATGGTCACTAGCCCCGAGGGGTCTTTCGTATGCGATGTCCTCAATATCTGCACTACTCAAGGTGAATACTAGGTCCAGTCTCGCTAGTTCGTCCTCTCCACTCTCTCTCTCTGGTAGTGTCCCTTACGTGTTGGTAATTTAGGTTTTCGAGTACCACCTCCATCATCTTAGCCCTCCACATTTCTGGTCCCCAATGTGGCTCCAGGTTTTCCAAGTCGATTTCCTTGTGGTTGAAGTCACCCTGCTCGCCCTGCTCACATGAGATTTTTTGGCCACATCCCCCATTGTGTCCACCATTACACTATTGCTCTCATCATACTATTGCCTTGGCCTCCTGCTATTCTGTGGTGGGTTATACATCACTGCGATTACCACCTTGGGACCTCCAAACTGAAGTGTTCCTATTATGTAATCTCTTACTTCTCCTCTGTCTTCCCTCTCCAGCTCATCAAAATCCCATTGGTTTTTGATGAGCAGTGCTACTCTTCCACCCCCCCCCTCTGTTCCCTCTGCCTTTCCTCAGGATCTGATATCCCGTTGCAAAGATGGCATGTGTTATCATTCCTGAACGCTTGGTTTCTGTGAGAGCTATGATGTCCGGTAATGCCTCTACTACTCTTTCGTGCCGCTCACCCCACTTATTCGTTATTCCATCTGCATTGGGGACCTGGCAGTGAGTTGTGGGATCCTGCAGCGTAGTGTAGGGTGGGAGATGAAAGTGTGGACTGTGGTTTGTGTTGGGATAGCATGTATGGTTGTGTGGTTCTGTTGTTATGTTCTCCGTGTGCTTGCAATAATAATTGTTACTGTTATTGTTGGTGCTACTGTTACTGTGGATGTTACTGTTATGGTGAGTGCTACTGTTATTGTGGGTGCTACTCTTATTGTGGGTGTTACTGTTTTTGTGGATTCTACTGTTTTTGTGGATGCTACTGTTATTGTGGATGTTACTGTTATTGTGGGTGCTACTGTTACTGTGGATGTTAACTGTATGGTGAGTGCTACTGTTTTATTGTGGGTGCAACTGGTTATTGTGGTGTTAAATTTTCTATGTATTGGGGATGCACTGTTATGCGGGTGCTCCTGCTATTGTTGGGTGCTACTGCTATGTGGGTGCAACTGTTATTGCGGATGTTACTGTATTGGTGGATGTTACTGTTATTGTGGGTGCTACTGTTACTGTGAGGTTAACGATATGGTGATTGTTGCTGTTATTGTGGGTCACTGTTATTGTGGGTGCTACTGTATGTGGGTGCTGCTGCTATTGTGGGTGCTTACTGCTATTGTGGGTGCTTACTACAGGTAATTGTGATTTACTGTTATTGTTGTGGATGTTACTGGTTATTGTGGGTGCTACTGTAACTGTGGATGTTACTGATATGGTGAGTGCTACTGTTATTGTTGGCGCTACTGTTATTGTGGGTGCTACTGTTATAGTGAGTGCTACTGTTATTGTGGATGCTACTGATATTGTGGATGTTACTGTTATTGTGGGTGCTTGTGTTACGGTGGATGTTACTGTTATGGTGAGTGCTACTGTTATTATAGGTGTTACTGTTATTGTGGGTGCTGCTGATATTGTGGATGGTACTGTTATTGTGGATGCTACTGTTATTGTGGATGTTGCTGTTATTGATGGGTGCTACTGTTACTGTGGATGTTACTGTTAATGGTGAGTGCTACTGTTAATTGAGGTGTTTTTGCTACTGTTATTGTTCATGCTACTGTTATTGTGGATGCTACTGTTATTGATGTTACTGTTATTGTGGGTGCTACTATTACTGTGGATGATTCTGTTATGGTGAGTGCTACTGTTATTGTTGGTTCTACTGTTATTGTGGGTGCTGCTGTTATTGTGGGTGTTACTGTTATGTGGGTGCCACTGTTATTGTGATGATACTGTTATTGTGAGTGGCGCTGTTATTGCGGATGGTACTGTTATTGTGGATGCTACTGTTATTGTGGATGTTGCTGTTATTGTGGGTGCTACTGTTACTGTAGATGTTACTGTTATGGTGAGTGCTACTGTTATTGTAGGTGCTAATGTTTATTGAGGTTACTGTTATTGTGGCGCTACTGTTACTGTGGATGTTTCTGTTATGGTGATTGCACTTTTATTGTTGGTTCTACTGTTATTGTGGTGCTACAGTTATTTGTGGGTGTTACTGTATTGTGGGTGCTATTCGTACTGTTGATGTTACTGTTAGGTGAGTGCTACTGTTATGGGTGAGTGCTACTGTTATTGTGGTGCTACTGTTATGAGGCGCTACCTACTGGGATGTACTGTTATGGTGAGTGCTACTGTATTGTTGCGTTTCTCACTGTTATTGTGGATGCTACTGTTATTGAGGTGCACTGTTATTGTGGGTGCTACTGTTGTGGGTGCTACTCTTACTGTGGATGTTTCTGTTATGGTGAGTGCTACTGTTATTGTTGGTTCTACGTTATTGTGGTGCTACTGGTTATTGTGAGTTGCTACAGTTATTGTGGTGCTACTGTTATTGTGATGCAACTCTACTGTGGGATGTTAACTTGTTATGGTGAGTGCTACTGTTATTTGTTGGTTCTACTATTTTTGTGGGTGCTACTGTTATTGTGGGTGCTACTGTTATTGTGGGTGCTACTCTTACTGTGGATGTTACTGTCATGGATGAGTGCTACTGTTATTGTTTGGGTTCTACTGTTATTGTGGATGCGACTTTATGAGGTGCTACAGTTATTGTGGGTGCTATTGTTATTGAGGATGCTACTGTTATTGTGGGTGCTATTGTTATTGACGGTGCTACTGTTATTGTGGGTGCTATTGTTATTGAGGGGTGTTACTGTTAATTGTGGGTGGCTATTGTTATTAAAGGGTGCTACTGGTTATTGTGTGTGCTATTGTTTTTTATTGAGGGTGCTACAGTTATTGTGGTGCTATTGTTATGAGGATGCTACTGTTATTGTGGGTACTATTGTTGTTGACGGTGCTACTGTTATTGCGGGTGCTATTGTATTGAAGGTCCTACTGTTATTGTGGGTGCTATTTTATTAGGGTGGCTACTGTTATTGTTGGTGCTATTGTTATTGAGGATGCTACTGTTATTGTGGGGTGCTATTGTTATCGAGATGCTACGTTATTGAGGGTGCTATTGGTTATTGAGGATGCTACTGTTAATTGTGGGGCTATTGTGTATTGAAGGGGGCATACTGTTATTGTGGGTTGCTATGTTTATTGAGGATGCTACTGTTATTGTGGGTCTAGTGTTGTTTGAGGATGCTACTGTATTGTGTGGTGGCTATTGTTATTGAGGATGCTACTGTTATTGTGGGTGCTATTGTTATTGAGGTGCTACTGTTATTGTTGGTGCTATTGTTATTGAGGGTGCTACTGTTATTGAGGGTGCTATTGTTATTGAGGATGCTACTGTTTGTTTTGTGGGTGCTATTGTTATTGAAGGATGCTTTACTGAGTTATTGTGAGTGCTACCTGTTTGCGTGGATGTTTCTGTTATGGTGAGTGCACTGTTATTGTTTTGTTTTCTACTGTTATTGTGGTGCTACTGTTATTGTGGGTGAATACTGTTATTGTGGGTGCTATTAATTCTGTTGACGTTTACTGTTAGGTGAGTGCTTACTATTATGGTGAGTGCTACTGTTATTGTGGATGCTACTGTTTTTGTGGGTGGCTACTGTTTTGTGGGCGCTACTCTTACTGTGTATGTTACTGTTTATGGGAATGCTACTGTTTTTGTGGTTCTACTGTTTTATTGTGGATGCTACTGTATTGAGGGTGCTACTGTTATTGTGGGTGTTACTCTTGTGGGTGCTACTCCTTACTGTGGATGTTTCTGTATGGTGAGTGCTACTGTTATTGTTTGGTTACTACTGTTTATTGTGGGTGCTACTGTTATTGTGGGGTGCTACTGTTATTGTGGTGCTACTGTTATTGTGGATGCTATTCTTACAGTGGATGTTACTGTTATGGTGAGTGCTACTGTTGATTGTTGGTTCTACTGTTTTTGTGGGTGCTACTGTTATTGTGGGTGCTACTGTTATTGTGGGTGCTACTCTTACTGTGGATGTTGCTATTATGGTGAGTGCTACTGGTATTGTTGGTTCTACGTTTATTGTGGAGCGACTGTTTATTGAGTGTGCTACTATTATTGGAGGGTACCATTGTTATTGAGGATGCTACTGTTATTGTCGGTGCTATTTTTGAGTTATTGAGGGTGCTACTGTTATTGTGGTGCCATTGTTATTAAGGGTGCTACTGTATATTGTGGGTGCTATTCTTATTGAGGGTGCTACTGTTATTGTGGGTGCTATTGTTATTGAGGATGATACTGTTATTGTGCGTGCTATTGTTAATTGAGGTGCTACTGTTATTGTGGGTGCACTGTTATTGTGGGTGCTAACTGCTATTGTGGGTGCTACAGCTATTGTGGGTGCTATCTGTTATTGGGAATGTTACTGTTATTGTGGACGTTACTGTTATTGTGGGGTGCTACTGTTACTGTGGAGGTTACTGATATGGTGAGTGTTACTGTTATTGTGGGTGCTACTGTTATTGTGGGTGCTACGTTACTTGTGGGTGCTACTGCTATTGTGGGTACTACTGCTTATTGTTTGTGCTACTGTTTATTGTGGATTTACTGTTATTGGGATGTTTACTGTTATTGTGGTGCTACTGTTACTGTGGATGTTACTGATATGGTGGAGTGCTACTGTCATTGTGGGCGCTACTGTTATTGTGGGTGCTACTGTTATAGAGAGTGCTACCTGTTATTGTGGATTGCTACAGTATTGTGGATGTTACTGTTTATTTGTGGGTGCTTCTGTTACGGTGGATGTTACTCTGTTATGGTGAGTGCGACTGAATTATAGGTGTTACGGTTATTGTGGGTGCTGCTTGAATATGTGGAAGTTACTGTTAGAGTGGATGCTACTTGTTTATTGTGGAGTGCTGTTATGAGGGTGCTACTGTTTACTGTGGATGTTACTGTTATGGTGAGTGCAACTGATATCGAGGGTGCTACTCTTATTGGTTCATGCTACTGTTATTGTGGATTCTACTGTTATTGATGTTTACTGTTATTGAGTGGGTGCTAACTATTACTGTGGATATTCTGTTATGGTGAGTGCTCACTGTTATTGTTGGTTCTACTGGTTATTGTGGGTGCTACTGGTATTGGTGGGTGTTACTGTTATGTGGGTGCCACTGTTATTGTGATGATACTGTTATTGTGAGTGCTGCTGTTATTGCGGATGGAACTGTTATTGTGGATGCTACTGTTATTGTGGATGTTTTTTTTTGCCGTTATTGTGGGTGCTACGTTACTGTAGAGTTACATTTATGGTGCGTGCTACTGTTATTGTGGTGCTACTGTAATGATGTTACTGTTTATTGTGGGTGCTATCTGTTACTGTGATGTTTCTTGTTATTGTGAGTGCTACTGTTATTGTTGGTTTCTATGTTATTGTGGGTGCTACTGTTATTGTGGTGTTTACTGTTATTGTGTGCTACACTTCCTGTTGATGTTACTGTTATGGTGATGTTACTGTTATGGTGAGTCTACTGTTTATTGTGGGTGCTACTGTTATTGTGGGCGCTACTCTTACTGTGGATGTTACTGTTATGGTGAGTGCTACTGTTATTGTTGGTTCTACTGTTATTGTGGATGCTACTGTTATTGAGGGTGCTACTGTTATTGTGGGTGCTACTGTGTGGTGCTACCTCTTACTCTGTTTGTTTCGCTGTTATGGTGAGTGTACTGTTAATTGTTGGTTCAACTGTTTATTGTGGTGCTACTGTTATTGTGGGTGCTACTGTTATTGTGGGTGCTACTGTTATTGTGGATGCTACTCTTACTGTGGATGTTACTGTTATGGTGAGTGCTACTGTTATTGTTGGTTCTACTGTTTTTTGTGGGTGCTACTGTTATTGTGGTGCTACTGTTTATTGTGGTGCTACTCTTACTGTGGATGTAACTGTCATGGTAGTGCCTAACTGTTATTGTTGTTTCTACTGTTATTGTGGATGCGACTGTTATTGGGGTGCTACAGTTATTTGTGGGTGCTATTGTTATTGAGGAATGCTACTGTTAATTTTTGTGGTGCCTATTGTTATTGACGGTGCTACTGTTATTGTGGTGCTATCGTTATTGAGGGTGCTACTCTTATTGTGGGTGCTATTGTTATTTAAGGACTACTGTTATTGTGGGTGCTATTGTTAATCAGGATGCTACTGTTTTATTGTGGGTGCTATTGTTTAATGAGGTGCTACTGTTTATTGGTGCTATTGTTATTGAGGGTGCTACTGTTATTGTGGGTGCTATTGTTATTGAGGATGCTACTGTTATTGTGGGTGCTATTGTTATTGAGGGTGCTACTGTTATTGTGGGTGCTATTGTTATTGAGGGTGCTACTGTTATTGTGGGTGCTATTGTTATTGAGGGTGCTACTGTTATTGTGGGTGCTATTGTTATTGAGGATGCTACTGTTATTGTGGGTGTTATTGTTATTGAGGGTGCTACTGTTATTGTGGGTGCTATTGTTATTGAGGATGCTACTGTTATTGTGGGGTGCTATTGTTGTTGAGGGTGCTACTGTTTATTTGGGTGCATTGTTATTGAGGATGACTGTTATTGTGGTGCTAGTGTTGTTGAGGAGCTACTGTTTTGTGGGTGGTATTGTTATGAGGTTTGCTACTGTTAATTGTGGGGCTATTGTTATTGGAGGTTGCTACTGTTATTGAGGGTACTATTGTTAAGAGGAGCTACTGTTTATTGTGGGTTGCTACTGTTGGTGTGGATGTTTCTGTTATTGTGAGTGTACTGTTTATTGTTGTTCTACTGTTTTGTGGGTACTACTGTTATTGTGGGTGATACTGTTATTGTGGGTGCTACTATTTCTGTTGATGTTACTGTTATGGTGAGTGCTACTGTTATGGTGAGTGCTACTGTTATTGTGGGTGCTATTGTTATTGAGGATGCTACTGTTATTGTGAGTGCTACTGTTGGTGTGGATGTTTCTGTTATGGTGAGTGCTACTGTTATTGTTGGTTCTACTGTTATTGTGGGTACTACTGTTATTGTGGGTGATACTGTTATTGTGGGTGCTACTATTCTGTTTGATGTTACTGTTATGTGAGGGGTTTGGCCTTTTTTTAAAAAAAAACTTTTTGTTTAGGTGATTGCTACTGTTATAGTGGGTGCTACTGTTTTTGTGGGTGCTACTGTTTTTGTGGGCGCTACTCTTACTGTGGATGTTACTGTTATGGTGAGTGCTACTGTTTTGTTGTTCTACTGTTTTTGTGGATGCTACTGTTATTGAGGGTGCTACTGTTATTGTGGGTGCTACTGATGTGGGTGCTACTCTACTGGTGGATGTTTTCTGTTATGGTGAGTGCTTCTGTTGTTGTTGGTTCTACTGCTATTGTGGGTGCTACTGTTATTGTGGTGGCTACTGTTATTGTGATTGCTACTGTTATTGTGGATGCTATTCTAACTGTGGATGTTACTGTTATGGTAGTGCTACTGTGATTGTTGGTTCTACTGTTTTGTGGGTGCTACTGTTATTGTGGTGCTACTGATTATTTGGGTGCTACTCTTACTGTAATGCTGCTATCTGGAGAGTGCTACTGTTATTGTTGGTTCTACTGTTTATTGTGATGCGACTGTTATTGAGGGTGCTACTGTTATTGTGGGTGCTATTGTTAAGGAGGGATCTATTGGGTTTTTTGGGGGGGGGGGGGGGGGGGGTTTGGGGGTGGGGGGGGGTTATTGTGGGAGCTATTGTTATTGAGGGTGCTACTGTTATTGTGGTGATATTGTTTATTGAGGGTTGCTACTGGTTATTTTGTGGGTGCTATGTTATTAGGATGCTACGTTATTGTGGGTGTTATTGTTATTGAGGATGCTACTGATTTTGTGGGTGTTAATGTTATTGGAGGTTGCAACTGTTATTGTGAGTGCTATTGTTTTGAGGTGTACTGTTATTGTGGGTGCATTGTTATTAGGATGCTAACGGTTATTGTGGGTGCTATGTATTGAGGATGCCTACTGTTATTGTGGGGCTAATTGTTAGGTGAGGGTGCTATTTCTGTTATTGTAGGTGCTATTGGTTATTGAGATGCTACTGTTATTGTGGGTGCTAATGTTTATGAATATGCTATTGTTATTGATGGTGCTATTGTTATTGATGATGCCTACTGTTATTGGAGTGTGCTATTTTATGAGGTGGCTACTGTTATTGTGGATGCTATTGTTATTGAGGTGCTACTGTTATTGTGGTGCTACGATATTGATGTTTACTGTTGTTGAGTGGTGCTACTGTTACTGTGGATGGTTTTCTGTTACGAGAGTGCTACTGTTAATTGTTGGTTCTACGTTATTGTGGGTGCTACTGTTATTGTGGGTGTTACGTTATTGTGGGCTACTCTACTGTTTGATGTTACTGTTATGGTTAGTGCTACTGGTTATGGTGAGTGCTACTGTTATTGTGGTTGCTACTGTTATTGTGGGCGCTACTCTTACTGTGATGTTACTGTTATGGGTGAGTGCTCCTGCTATTGTTGGTTCTACTGTATTGTGGATGCTACTGTTATTGAGGGTGCTACTGTTATTGTGGGTGCTACTGTTGTGGGAGCTACTCTTACTGTGGATGTTTCTGTTATGGTGAGTGCTACTGTTATTGTGGTTCTACTGTTAATTGTGGTGCTACTGTTTATTGTGGGCTACTGTTTATTGTGGTGCTACTGTTATTGTGGATGCTACTCTTACTGTGGATGTTACTGTTATGGTGAGTGCTACTGTTATTGTTGGTTCTACTGTTTTTGTGGGTTCTACTGTTATTGTGGGTGCTACTGTTATTGTGGGTGCTACTCTTACTGTGGATGTTACTGTCATGGTGAGTGCTACTGTTATTGTTGGTTCTACTGTTATTGTGGATGCGACTGTTATTGAGGGTGCTACAGTTATTGTGGGTGCTATTGTTATTGAGGATGCTACTGTTATTGTGGGTGCTATTGTTATTGACGGTGCTACTGTTATTGGGGTGCTATTGTTATTGAGGGTGCTACGATATTGTGGGTGCTATTGTTATAAGGAGCTACGGTATTGTGAGCTATTGTTATTCAGATCTACTGTGAATTGTGTGCTATTGTTATGAGGTGCTACTGTTATTGTGGGTGCTATGTTATTGAGGGTGCTACTGTTATTGTGGGTGCTATTGTTATTGAGGATGCTACTGTTATTGTGGGTGCTATTGTTATTGAGGGTGCTACTGTTATTGTGGGTGCTATTGTTATTGAGGGTGCTACTGTTATTGTGTGCTCTTGTTATTGAGGTGCTACTGTTATTGTGGGTGCTATTGTTATTGAGGATGCTACTGTTATTGTGGGTGTTATTGTTATCGAGGATACTACTGTTATTGTGGTGCTATTGTTTTTGAGGATGCTACTGTTTTGTGGGTGCTATTGTTATTGAGGTGCTACAGTTATAGTGGGGTGCTATTGTTTATTGAGGATGCTACTGTTATTATGGGTGCTAGTGTTGTTGAGGATGCTACTTTTATTGTGGGTGGTATTTTATTGAGGATGCTACTGTTTATTGTGGGTGTATTGTTTATTTGAGGGTGCTACTGTTATTGTGGGTGCTATTGTGATTGAGGGTGCTACTGTTTATGTTTGCGGTGCTATTGTTATTGAGGATGCTACTGTTATAGTGGTCTATTGTTATTTGGAAGGATGCTACTGTAATTGTGTGCTACTGTGGTTGAGAATGTTTCTGTTATGGTGAGTGCTACTGTTATTGTTGGTTCTACTGTTATTTGTGGGTACTACTGTTATTGTGGGTGATACTGTTTATTGTGGGTGCATAATATTTCCTGTTGAAGTTTCGTTATGGTGAGTGCTACTGTCATGGTGAGTGCTACTGTTATAGTGGTGCTACTGTTTTTTTGTGGGTGCTTACTGTTTTTGTGGCGCTCCTTACGTGAATGTTTACTGTTATGGTGAGTGCTACTGTTTTTGGTGTTCTCCTGTTTTTTGTGGATGCCTACTGTTATTGAGGTGCTACTGTTATTGTGGTGCTACTGTTGTGGGTGCTACCTTACTGTGGATGTTTCTGTTATGTTGAGTGCTACTGTAATTGTTGGTTCATACTGCTATATTGGGTGCTAACTGTTTATTGTGGGTGCTACTGTTATAGTGAGTGCTTTTTTGCTGTTATGTGGATGCTATTCTTACTGTGGAATGTTACTGTTATGGGGAGTGCTACTGTGATTGTTGGGTTCTACTGTTATTGTGGATGCGACTGTTATTGAGGTGCTACTGTTATTGGTGGGTGTCTATTGTTATTGAGGATGCACTGTTATTTGTGGGTGCTAGTGTTATTGGGGTGCTACTGTTATTGTGGGTGCTGATTGTTTATTAAGGGTGCTACTGTTATTGTGGGTGCTATTGGGTTGTTGAGGATGCTACTGTTTATTGTGGTGTTATTGTTATTGAGGGGTACTACGGTTATTGTGGTGATATTGTTATTGAGGGTGCTACTGTTATTGTGGTGCCTATTGTTATTGAGGGTGCGACCTGTTTTGTGGGTGCTATTGTTATTGAGGATGCTACTGTTATTGTGGGTGCTATTGTTATTGAGGATGCTACTCTTATTGTGGGTGTTATTGTTATTGAGGATGCTACAGTTATTTGGGTGCTATTGTTATTGAGGGCGCTACTGTTATGTGGGTGCTATGTTATTGAGGATACTACGGTTATTGTGGGTGTTATTGTTAATGAGGATGCTACTCTTATTTGTGGTGCTATTTTTATTAGGATGCAACGTTTTGTGTGCTATTGTATTGAGGTTGCTATGTATTGTGATGCTGTTGTTTATTGGGGTGCTACTGTTATTGTGGGTGCTATTGTTATTGAGGATGCAACTGTTTAATTGTGGGTGCTATTGGTTATTGAGGATGCATACTGTTATGTTGGGTGGCTATTGTTATTGAGGGTGCTACTGTTATTGCAGGCTATTGTTTATATTGAGATGCTACTGGTAATTGTGTCCATTGTTATTGAGGATGCTATTGTTTATTGTGGTGCTATTGTTATTGAGGATGCTACTTGTTTATTGTGGGTGCTATGTTATTGAGGGTGTTCTACTGTTATTGTAGGGCTATGTTATTGAGGGTGCTACTGTTATTGTGGTGCTATTGATATTGAGGATGCACTTTTATTGGTGGGTGCTTATTGTTATTCAGGTGCTACTGTTAAGGGGTGCTAATTTGTTATTGAGGGGCTACGTTAATGGTGTGCAATGTTATTGAGGATGCTACTGTTATTGTGGGTGCTATTGTTATGAGGGTGTACTGTTATTGTGGGTGCTATTGTTATTGAGGAGCTACAGTTATTGTGGGCTATTGTTATTGAGGGTGCTACTGTTATTGAGGGTGGCTATTTGTTATTGAGGATGCTACTGTTATTGTGGTGCTATTGTTATTGGAGGATGCTAACTGTTTATTGTGGGTGCTATTGTTATGAGGATGCTACTGATATTGTGGGTGCTATTGTTATAGAGGTGCTACTTTTTATTGTGGGGGTGGCTAATTTGTTAATGGAGGGTGCTACTGTTTTGTGGGTGCTATTGTTATTGAGGATTCTGACTGTTTATTTGTGGGTGCCCATGTTATTGCGGATGCTACTGTTATTGCTGGTGCTATTGAGTATTGAGGATGCTACTGGTATTGTGTGTGCCTATTGTTATTGAGGATCCTACTGTATTGAGGGTGCTATTGTTTATTGAGGTGCTACTGTTATTGTGGGTGCTATTGTTATTGAGGTTGCTACTGCTATTGTGGGTGCTATTGTTATTGAGGGTGCTACTGTTATTGTGGGTGCAATGTTATATTGAGGGTGCTACTGTTCTTGTGGGTGCTATCGTTATGGAGAAATGCTAACTGTTATTGTGGGTGCTATGTTATTGAGGGTGCTATTGTTATTGCGGGTGCTACTGTTATGTGAGGCAATTTTATTGAGGGTGCTACTGATATTTGTGGGTGCTATTGTTATTGAGGATGCTATCTGTTATTGTGGGTGCTATTGTATTGAGGATGCTACTGATAATTGTGGGTGCTATTGTTATTGAGGGAGCCACGTTTATTGTGGTTGCTATTGTTATTGTGAGGGTGCTACTTGTTATTGGGGGGTGCTATTTGTTATTGAGGGTCTACTGTTATTGTGGTGCTATTGTATTGAGGGTGCTACTGTCATTGTGGGTGCTATTGTTGATGAGGACGCTTACTGTTTATTGTGGGTGCTATTGTTATTTGAGATGCTACTGTTTATTGTGGTGCTATTGATATGAGGAATCTACTGTTATTGTTGGTTGCTATTGTTATGAGGGTGCTATTGCTATTGATGGTGCTACCTGTTATTTGTGGGTGCTATAGTTATTGAGGGTGCTTACTGTATGTTTGTGCTACTGTTATTGAGGGTGGCTACAGTTATTGAGGGTGCTATTGTTATTGAGGGTGCTACTGTTATTGTGGTGCTATTGTTATTGAGGGTGCTAAAGTTATGTGGGTGCTATTGTTATTTGAGGGGCTACTGTTATTGTGGGTGCTATTAGTTATTGAGGTGGTACTGTTATTGTGGTGCCATTGTTAATGAGGATGCTACTGTTATTGTGGGTGCTATTGTTATTGAGGATGGCTACGGGGGGGGGGTGGATGGGGGGGGGGGGGGGGCGATTGTTTATTGAGGGTGCTATTGCTATTGTTGGTGCTACCTGTTTATTGTGGGTGCTTATTGTTATTGAGGGTGCTACTGTTATTGTTTGTGCATACTGTTATTGAGGTTGCTACTGTTATTGAGGGTGCTATTGTTATGAGGGTCTACTGTTATTGGTGGGTGCGATTGTTTATTGAGGGTGCTACTGTTATTGTGGTGATATTGTTATTGAGGGTTCTACTGTTATTGAGGGTGCTATTGTTATTGAGGATGCTACTCTTACTGTGGATATTTTTGTTATGGTGAGTACTGCTGTTATTGTTGGGTGCACTGTATGTGATCTAACTCTACTGTGGATGTTTACCTGTATGGTAGAGTGCTAACTGTTATTGTTGGTTCTACTGTTTT
This sequence comes from Cherax quadricarinatus, assembly GCF_026875155.1. NCBI lineage: Eukaryota > Metazoa > Arthropoda > Malacostraca > Decapoda > Parastacidae > Cherax > Cherax quadricarinatus. The sequence goes on from NC_069463.1 coordinate 3,334,342, forward strand.
TGTGGGTGCTAACGTTTATTGTGGTGCTACTGTTATTGTGGGTGCTACTCTTTACTGTGCATGTTACTGTCATGGTGAGTGCTACTGTTATTGTTGGTTCTACTGTTATTGTGGATGCGACTGTTATTGAGGGTGCTACAGTTATTGTGGGTGCATTGTTTATTGAGGATGCTACTGTATTGTGGGTGCTATTGTTATTGACGTGTTGGGGGGGAGGGGGGGGGGGGGTGGTGTGGCTACTGTTATGTGGGTGCTATTGTTATTGAGGGTGCTACTGTTTTATTGTAGGTGCTATTGTTATTAAGGGAGCTACTGTTATTGTGGGTGCTATTGTTATTCAGGATGCTACTGTTATGTGGGTGCTTATTGTTAATGAGGGTCTACGTTATTGTGGGTGCTATTGTTTATTGAGGGTTGTACTGTTATTGTGGGTGCTATCGTTATTGAGGGTGCAACTGTTATTGTGGGTGCATTGTTATTGAGGATCTACTGTTATTGTGGTGCTATTGTTATTGAGGGTGGCTACTGTATTGTGGGTGCTTTGTTATGAGGTGCTACTGTTATTGTGGGTGCTATTGTTTATTGAGGGTGCTACTGTTATTGAGGGTGCTGATGGTTATCGAGTATGCACTGGTATTGTGGGTGCTATTGTTATTGAGGATGCTACTGTTATGTGAGTGCTATTGTTGGTGTGGATGTTTCTTTATGGTGAGTGCTACTGTTATTTGTTGGTTTCTAACTGTTTTTGTGGATGCTACTGTTATTGAGGTGCTACTGTTATTGTGGGTGCTACTGTTGTGGGTGCTACTCTTACTGTGGATGTTTCTGTTATGGTGAGTGCTACTGTTATTGTTGGTTCTACTGCTATTGTGGGTGCTACTGTTATTGTGGGTGCTACTGTTATTGTGAGTGCTACTGTTATTGTGGCTGCTATTCTTACTGGATGTTACTGTTTATGTGAGTGCTACTGTGATTGTTGGTTCTACTGTTTTTTTGTGGATGCTAACTGTATTGTGGGTGCTACTGTTATTGTGGGTGCTACTCTTACTGTGGATGTTGCTATTATGGTGAGTGCTACTGTTATTGTTGGTTCTACTGTTATTGTGGATGCGACTGTTATTGAGGGTGCTACTGTTATTGTGGGTGCTATTGTTATTGAGGAAGACTACTGTTATTGTGGGTGCTATGTTTATTGAGTGCTACTGTTATTGTGGGTGCTATTGTTATTGAGGGTGCTACTGTTATTGTGGGTGCTATTGTTATTGAGGGTGCTACTGTTATTGTGGGTGCTATTGTTATTGAGATGCTATGTATTGTGGTGCTAATGTATTGAGGTGCTACTGTATTTTGGGTGATATTTGTTATTGACGTGCTACTGTTATTGTGGGTGCTATTGTTATTGAGGATGCTACTGTTATTGTGGGTGCTATTGTTATTGAGGGTGCTACTGTTATTGTGGGTGCTATTGTTATTAAGGGTGCTACTGTTATTGTGGGTGCTATTGTTATTGAGGATGCTACTGTTATTGTGGGTGCTATTGTTATTGAGGGTGCTACTCTTATTGTGGGTGCTATTGGTTATTGAGATGCTACTGTATGTGGTGCTATTGTTATTAGGGTGCACTGTTATTGCGGGTGCTATTGTTATTTGAGGGTCTACTGTTATTGTGGGTGCAATGTTATTGAGGTGCTACTGTTAATGTGGGTGTTATTGTTGTTGAGGATGCTACCTGTTATTGTGGGTGTTATTTGTTTATTCGAGGATACTACTGTTATTGTGGGTGCTATTGTTATTGAGGATGCTACTGTTATTGTGGGTGCTATTGTTATTGAGGGTGCTACTGTTATTGTGGGTGCTATTGTTATTGAGGATGCTACTGTTATTGTGGGTGCTATTGTTATTGAGGATGCTACTGTTATTGTGGTGGTATGTTATGAGGATCCTACTGTTTTTGTGGGTGCTAATTGTTATTGAGGTCTACGTTATTGTGGGTGCTATTGTTATTGAGGGTGCTACTGTTATTGAGGGTGCTACTGTTAATGAGGATGCTACTGTTATTGTGAGTGCTACTGTTGGTGTGGATGTTTCTGTTATGGTGAGTGCTACTGTTATTGTTGGTTCTACTGTTATTGTGGGTACTACTGTTATTGTGGGTGATACTGTTATTGTGGGTGCTACTATTTCTGTTGATGTTACTGTTATGGTGAGTGCTACTGTTATGGTGAGTGCTACTGTTATTGTGGGTGCTATTGTTATTGAGGATGCTACTGTTATTGTGAGTGCTACTGATTGGTGTGGATGTTTCTGTTTATGGTGAGTGCTACTGTTATTGTTGGTTTTCTACCTGTTATTGTGGGTACTACTGTTATTGGTGGGTATACGGGGGGAGTGGTGGTGCTACTATTTCCTGTTGATGTTACGTTATGGTGAGTGCTACTGTTTATGTGAGTGCTACTGTTATAAGTGGGTGCTACTGTTTTTTTGTGGGTGCACTGTTTTGTGGGCCGCTACTCTTCTGTGGATGTTTACATGTTATGGTGAGTGCTACTGTTGTTGGTTCTACTGTTTTTGTGGATGCTACTGTTATTGAGGGTGCTACTGTTATTGTGGGTGCTACTGTTGTGGGTGCTACTCTTACTGTGGATGTTTCTGTTATGGTGAGTGCTTCTGTTGTTGTTGGTTCTACTGCTATTGTGGGTGCTACTGTTATTGTGGGTGCTACTGTTATTGTGAGTGCTACTGTTATTGTGGATGCTATTCTTACTGTGGATGTTACTGTTATGGTGAGTGCTACTGTGATTGTTGGTTCTACTGTTTTTGTGGGTGCTACTGTTATTGTGGGTGCTACTGTTATTGTGGGTGCTACTCTTACTGTAGATGTTGCTATTATGGTGAGTGCTACTGTTATTGTTGGTTCTACTGTTATTGTGGATGCGACTGTTATTGAGGGTGCTACTGTTATTGTGGGTGCTATTGTTATTGAGGATGCTACTGTTATTGTGGGTGCTATTGTTATTGGGGGGGGAGGGTGCTAACTGATTTATTGGGTGCTATTGTTATTAAGGGTGCTACTGTTATTGTGGGTGCTATTGTTGTTGAGGGTGCTACTGTTATTGTGGGTGCTATTGTTATTGAGGATGCTACTGTTATTGTGGGTGCTATTGTTATTGAGGGTGCTACTGTATTGTGGGTGATGTAGAAGTGGCTTCATGTGGTCCCTGCCTTCACCATCTTCTCTCTATACTATATATTTCAAAGCTCAGAACCACATGGTCACTTCCCCGAGGGGTCTTCGTATGCATGTCCCAATATCTGCACACTCAAGTGAATACGAGGTCCAGAGCGAGCGCTAGTTCGTCCTCTCCACCTCTCTCTCTGGTAGTGTCCCTTAAGTGTTGGGGTAACTTAGGTTTTCAAGTATCCACCTCCATCATCTTCTATCCCTCCCACATTTCTGTCCCCATGTCTCCCAGGTTTTTCCAAGACGATTCTTGTGGTTGTCTAAGTCACCCTGCTCGCCCTGCTCACATGAGATTTTTTGCCACATCCCCATTGTGTCCCCATGTACACTATTGCTCTCCATCATACTATTGCACTGCCTCGCTATCTCATTAGCGATGGAGTGAGGGGGCGGGTACATCAACTGCGATTTCCACCTGACCTGGCCAACTGAAGTGTTCCTATAATGTAATCCTTACTTCTCCTCTGCTCTTCCCTCTCCAGTTCATCAAAATCCCATTGGTTTTGATGAGGCAGGGCTACTCTTCCACCCCCCCCCTCTGTTCCTCTGCCTTTCCTCAGGATCTGATATCCCGTTGCAAAGATGGCATGTGTTATCATTCGAACGACTTTGGTTTTCTGTGAGAGCTATGATGTCCTGGTAATGCCTCTACTACTCTTTCGTGCCGCTCACCCCACATATTCGTTATTCCATCTGCATTGGGGACCTGGCAGTGAGTTGTGGGATCCTGCAGCGTAGTGTAGGGGTGGGAATGAAAGTGTGGACTGTGGTTTTTTGATGGGATAGCATGTAGGTTGTGTGGTTCTGTTGTTTATGTTCTCCGTGTGCTTGCAATAATAATTGTTACTGTATATTGTTGGGCTACTGTTACTGTGGGATTTACTGTTATGGTGAAGTGCTACTGTTATTGTGGGGCTACTCTTAATGTGGGTGTTACTGTTTTGTGGATTCTACTGTTTTTGGTGGATGCTACTGTTATTGTGGATGGTTAATGTTATTGTGGGTGCTACTGTTACTGTGGATGTTAACTGTATGGTGAGTGCTACTGTTTTATTGTGGGTGCAACTGGTTATTGTGGTGTTAAATTTTCTATGTATTGGGGATGCACTGTTATGCGGGTGCTCCTGCTATTGTTGGGTGCTACTGCTATGTGGGTGCAACTGTTATTGCGGATGTTACTGTATTGGTGGATGTTACTGTTATTGTGGGTGCTACTGTTACTGTGAGGTTAACGATATGGTGATTGTTGCTGTTATTGTGGGTCACTGTTATTGTGGGTGCTACTGTATGTGGGTGCTGCTGCTATTGTGGGTGCTTACTGCTATTGTGGGTGCTTACTACAGGTAATTGTGATTTACTGTTATTGTTGTGGATGTTACTGGTTATTGTGGGTGCTACTGTAACTGTGATGTTACTGATATGGGAGTGCTACTGTTATGTTGGCGCTACTGTTATTGTGGGTGCTACTGTTATAGTGAGTGCTACTGTTATTGTGGATCTACTGATTTTGTGGATGTTACTGTTATTGTGGGTGCTTTGTGTTACGGTGGATGTTTACTGTTATGGTGAGTGCTACTGTTTAATATAGGTGTTACTGTTATTGTGGGTGCTGCTGATATTGTTGGATGGTACTGTTATGTGGATGCTACTGCTATTGTGGATGTTGCTGTTATTGATGGGTAGCTCTGTACTGTGGATGTTACTGTTAATGGTGAGTGCTACTGTTAATTGAGGTGTTTTTGCTACTGTTATTGTTCATGCCTACTGTTATTGTGGATGCTACTGTTTTATTGATGTTACTGTTATTGTGGTTGCTACTATTACTGTGGATGATTCTGTTAATGGTGAGTGCGACTGTATTGTGGTTCTACTGTTATTGTGGGTGCTGCTGTTATTGTGGGTGTTACTGTTATTGTGGGTGCCACTGTTATTGTGGATGATACTGTTATTGTGAGTGCTGCTGTTATTGCGGATGGTACTGTTATTGTGGATGCTACTGTTATTGTGGATGTTGCTGTTATTGTGGGTGCTACTGTTACTGTAGATGTTACTGTTATGGTGAGTGCTACTGTTATTGTGGGTGCTAATGTTATTGATGTTACTGTTATTGTGGGTGCTACTGTTACTGTGGATGTTTCTGTTATGGTGAGTGCTACTTTTATTGTTGGTTCTACTGTTATTGTGGGTGCTACTGTTATTGTGGGTGTTACTGTATTGTGGGTGCTATTCGTACTGTTGATGTTACTGTTAGGTGAGTGCTACTGTTATGGGTGAGTGCTACTGTTATTGTGGTGCTACTGTTATGAGGCGCTACCTACTGGGATGTACTGTTATGGTGAGTGCTACTGTATTGTTGCGTTTCTCACTGTTATTGTGGATGCTACTGTTATTGAGGGTGCTACTGTTATTGTGGGTGCTACTGTTGTGGGTGCTACTCTTACTGTGGATGTTACTGTTATGGTGAGTGCTACTGTTATTGTTGGTTCTACGTTATTGTGGTGCTACTGGTTATTGTGAGTTGCTACAGTTATTGTGGTGCTACTGTTATTGTGATGCAACTCTACTGTGGGATGTTAACTTGTTATGGTGAGTGCTACTGTTATTTGTTGGTTCTACTATTTTTGTGGGTGCTACTGTTATTGTGGGTGCTACTGTTATTGTGGGTGCTACTCTTACTGTGGATGTTACTGTCATGGAGGAGTGCTACTGTTATTGTTTGGGTTCTACTGTTATTGTGGATGCGACTTTATGAGGTGCTACAGTTATTGTGGGTGCTATTGTTATTGAGGATGCTACTGTTATTGTGGGCTATTGTTATTGACCGGTGCTACTGTTATTGTGGGTGCTATTGTTATTGAGGGGTGTTACTGTTAATTGTGGGTGGCTATTGTTATTAAAGGGTGCTACTGGTTATTGTGTGTGCTATTGTTTTTTATTGAGGGTGCTACAGTTATTGTGGTGCTATTGTTATGAGGATGCTACTGTTATTGTGGGTACTATTGTTTGTTGACGGTGCTACTGTTATTGCGGGTGCTATTGTATTGAAGGTCCTACTGTTATTGAGGGTGCTATTTTATTAGGGTGGCTACTGTTATTGTTGGTGCTATTGTTATTGAGGATGCTACTGTTATTGTGGGGTGCTATTGTTATCGAGATGCTACGTTATTGAGGGTGCTATTGGTTATTGAGGATGCTACTGTTAATTGTGGGGCTATTGTGTATTGAAGGGGGCATACTGTTATTGTGGGTTGCTATGTTTATTGAGGATGCTACTGTTATTGTGGGTCTAGTGTTGTTTGAGGATGCTACTGTATTGTGTGGTGGCTATTGTTATTGAGGATGCTACTGTTATTGTGGGTGCTATTGTTATTGAGGTGCTACTGTTATTGTTGGTGCTATTGTTATTGAGGGTGCTACTGTTATTGAGGGTGCTATTGTTATTGAGGATGCTACTGTTTGTTTTGTGGGTGCTATTGTTATTGAAGGATGCTTTACTGAGTTATTGTGAGTGCTACCTGTTTGCGTGGATGTTTCTGTTATGGTGAGTGCACTGTTATTGTTTTGTTTTCTACTGTTATTGTGGTGCTACTGTTATTGTGGGTGAATACTGTTATTGTGGGTGCTATTAATTCTGTTGACGTTTACTGTTAGGTGAGTGCTTACTATTATGGTGAGTGCTACTGTTATTGTGGATGCTACTGTTTTTGTGGGTGGCTACTGTTTTGTGGGCGCTACTCTTACTGTGTATGTTACTGTTTATGGGAATGCTACTGTTTTTGTGGTTCTACTGTTTTATTGTGGATGCTACTGTATTGAGGGTGCTACTGTTATTGTGGGTGTTACTCTTGTGGGTGCTACTCCTTACTGTGGATGTTTCTGTATGGTGAGTGCTACTGTTATTGTTTGGTTACTACTGTTTATTGTGGGTGCTACTGTTATTGTGGGGTGCTACTGTTATTGTGGTGCTAACTGTTATTGTGGATGCTATTCTTACAGTGGATGTTACTGTTATGGTGATTGCTACTGTTGATTGTTGGTTCTACTGTTTTTGTGGTGCTACTGTTATTGTGGTGCTACTGTTATTGTGGGTGCTACTCTTACTGTGGATGTTGCTATTATGGTGAGTGCTACTGTTATTGTTGGTTCTACTGTTATTGTGGATGCGACTGTTATTGAGGGTGCTACTATTATTGGAGGGTACCATTGTTATTGAGGATGCTACTGTTATTGTCGGTGCTATTTTTGAGTTATTGAGGGTGCTACTGTTATTGTGGTGCCATTGTTATTAAGGGTGCTACTGTTATTGTGGGTGCTATTCTTATTGAGGGTGCTACTGTTATTGTGGGTGCTATTGTTATTGAGGATGCTACTGTTATTGTGCGTGCTATTGTTAATTGAGGTGCTACTGTTATTGTGGGTGCACTGTTATTGTGGGTGCTAACTGCTATTGTGGGTGCTACTGCTATTGTGGGTGCTACTGTTATTGTGGATGTTACTGTTATTGTGGATGTTACTGTTATTGTGGGTGCTACTGTTACTGTGGATGTTACTGATATGGTGAGTGTTACTGTTATTGTGGGTGCTACCGTTATTGTGGGGCTACGTTACTTGTGGGTGCTACTGCTATTGTGGGTACTACTGCTTATTGTTTGTGCTACTGTTTATTGTGGATTTACTGTTATTGGGATGTTTACTGTTATTGTGGTGCTACTGTTACTGTGGATGTTACTGATATGGTGGAGTGCTACTGTCATTGTGGGCGCTACTGTTATTGTGGGTGCTACTGTTATAGAGAGTGCTACCTGTTATTGTGGATTGCTACAGTATTGTGGATGTTACTGTTTATTTGTGGGTGCTTCTGTTACGGTGGATGTTACTCTGTTATGGTGAGTGCGACTGAATTATAGGTGTTACGGTTATTGTGGGTGCTGCTTGAATATGTGGAAGTTACTGTTAGAGTGGATGCTACTTGTTTATTGTGGAGTGCTGTTATGAGGGTGCTACTGTTTACTGTGGATGTTACTGTTATGGTGAGTGCAACTGATATCGAGGGTGCTACTCTTATTGGTTCATGCTACTGTTATTGTGGATTCTACTGTTATTGATGTTTACTGTTATTGAGTGGGTGCTAACTATTACTGTGGATATTCTGTTATGGTGAGTGCTCACTGTTATTGTTGGTTCTACTGGTTATTGTGGGTGCTACTGGTATTGGTGGGTGTTACTGTTATGTGGGTGCCACTGTTATTGTGATGATACTGTTATTGTGAGTGCTGCTGTTATTGCGGATGGTACTGTTATTGTGGATGCTACTGTTATTGTGGATGTTTTTTTTTGCCGTTATTGTGGGTGCTACGTTACTGTAGAGTTACATTTATGGTGCGTGCTACTGTTATTGTGGTGCTACTGTAATGATGTTACTGTTTATTGTGGGTGCTATCTGTTACTGTGATGTTTCTTGTTATTGTGAGTGCTACTGTTATTGTTGGTTTCTATGTTATTGTGGGTGCTACTGTTATTGTGGTGTTTACTGTTATTGTGTGCTACACTTCCTGTTGATGTTACTGTTATGGTGATGTTACTGTTATGGTGAGTGCTACTGTTATTGTGGGTGCTACTGTTATTGTGGGCGCTACTCTTACTGTGGATGTTACTGTTATGGTGAGTGCTACTGTTATTGTTGGTTCTACTGTTATTGTGGATGCTACTGTTATTGAGGGCGCTACTGTTATTGTGGGTGCTACTGTGTGGTGCTACCTCTTACTCTGTTTGTTTCGCTGTTATGGTGAGTGTACTGTTAATTGTTGGTTCAACTGTTTATTGTGGGTGCTACTGTTATTGTGGGTGCTACTGTTATTGTGGGTGCTACTGTTATTGTGGATGCTACTCTTACTGTGGATGTTACTGTTATGGTGAGTTGCTACTGTTAATGTTGGTTCTACTGTTTTTTGTGGGTGCTACTGTTATTGTGGTGCTACTGTTTATTGTGGTGCTACTCTTACTGTGGATGTAACTGTCATGGTAGTGCCTAACTGTTATTGTTGGTTCTACTGTTATTGTGGATGCGACTGTTATTGAGGGTGCTACAGTTATTTGTGGGTGCTATTGTTATTGAGGAATGCTACTGTTAATTTTTGTGGTGCCTATTGTTATTGACGGTGCTACTGTTATTGTGGGTGCTATTGTTATTGAGGGTGCTACTGTTATTGTGGGTGCTATTGTTATTAAGGGAGCTACTGTTATTGTGGGTGCTATTGTTATTCAGGATGCTACTGTTTTATTGTGGGTGCTATTGTTTAATGAGGTGCTACTGTTTATTGGTGCTATTGTTATTGAGGGTGCTACTGTTATTGTGGGTGCTATTGTTATTGAGGATGCTACTGTTATTGTGGGTGCTATTGTTATTGAGGGTGCTACTGTTATTGTGGGTGCTATTGTTATTGAGGGTGCTACTGTTATTGTGGGTGCTATTGTTATTGAGGGTGCTACTGTTATTGTGGGTGCTATTGTTATTGAGGATGCTACTGTTATTGTGGGTGTTATTGTTATCGAGGGTACTACTGCTATTGTGGGTGCTATTGTTATTGAGGATGCTACTGTTATTGTGGGGTGCTATTGTTGTTGAGGGTGCTACTGTTTATTTGGGTGCATTGTTATTGAGGATGACTGTTATTGTGGTGCTAGTGTTGTTGAGGAGCTACTGTTTTGTGGGTGGTATTGTTATGAGGTTTGCTACTGTTAATTGTGGGGCTATTGTTATTGGAGGTTGCTACTGTTATTGAGGGTACTATTGTTAAGAGGAGCTACTGTTTATTGTGGGTTGCTACTGTTGGTGTGGATGTTTCTGTTATTGTGAGTGTACTGTTTATTGTTGTTCTACTGTTTTGTGGGTACTACTGTTATTGTGGGTGATACTGGTATTGTGGGTGCTACTATTTCTGTTGATGTTACTGTTATGGTGAGTGCTACTGTTATGGTGAGTGCTACTGTTATTGTGGGTGCTATTGTTATTGAGGATGCTACTGTTATTGTGAGTGCTACTGTTGGTGTGGATGTTTCTGTTATGGTGAGTGCTACTGTTATTGTTGGTTCTACTGTTATTGTGGGTACTACTGTTATTGTGGGTGATACTGTTATTGTGGGTGCTACTATTTCTGTTGATGTTACTGTTATGTGAGGGGTTTGGCCTTTTTTTAAAAAAAAACTTTTTGTTTAGGTGATTGCTACTGTTATAGTGGGTGCTACTGTTTTTGTGGGTGCTACTGTTTTTGTGGGCGCTACTCTTACTGTGGATGTTACTGTTATGGTGAGTGCTACTGTTTTTGTTGGTTCTACTGTTTTTGTGGATGCTACTGTTATTGAGGGTGCTACTGTTATTGTGGGTGCTACTGTTGTGGGTGCTACTCTTACTGTGGATGTTTCTGTTATGGTGAGTGCTTCTGTTGTTGTTGGTTCTACTGCTATTGTGGGTGCTACTGTTATTGTGGGTGCTACTGTTATTGTGAGTGCTACTGTTATTGTGGATGCTATTCTTACTGTGGATGTTACTGTTATGGTGAGTGCTACTGTGATTGTTGGTTCTACTGTTTTTGTGGATGCTACTGTTATTGTGGTGCTACTGATTATTTGGGTGCTACTCTTACTGTAATGCTGCTATCTGGAGAGTGCTACTGTTATTGTTGGTTCTACTGTTTATTGTGATGCGACTGTTATTGAGGGTGCTACTGTTATTGTGGGTGCTATTGTTAAGGAGGGATCTATTGGGTTTTTTGGGGGGGGGGGGGGGGGGGGTTTGGGGGTGGGGGGGGGTTATTGTGGGAGCTATTGTTATTGAGGGTGCTACTGTTATTGTGGTGATATTGTTTATTGAGGGTTGCTACTGGTTATTTTGTGGGTGCTATGTTATTAGGATGCTACGTTATTGTGGGTGTTATTGTTATTGAGGATGCTACTGATTTTGTGGGTGTTAATGTTATTGGAGGTTGCAACTGTTATTGTGAGTGCTATTGTTTTGAGGTGTACTGTTATTGTGGGTGCATTGTTATTAGGATGCTAACGGTTATTGTGGGTGCTATGTATTGAGGATGCCTACTGTTATTGTGGGGCTAATTGTTAGGTGAGGGTGCTATTTCTGTTATTGTAGGTGCTATTGGTTATTGAGATGCTACTGTTATTGTGGGTGCTAATGTTTATGAATATGCTATTGTTATTGATGGTGCTATTGTTATTGATGATGCCTACTGTTATTGGAGTGTGCTATTTTATGAGGTGGCTACTGTTATTGTGGATGCTATTGTTATTGAGGTGCTACTGTTATTGTGGTGCTACGATATTGATGTTTACTGTTGTTGAGTGGTGCTACTGTTACTGTGGATGGTTTTCTGTTACGAGAGTGCTACTGTTAATTGTTGGTTCTACTGTTATTGTGGGTGCTACTGTTATTGTGGGTGTTACTGTTATTGTGGGTGCTACTCTTACTGTTGATGTTACTGTTATGGTTAGTGCTACTGTTATGGTGAGTGCTACTGTTATTGTGGGTGCTACTGTTATTGTGGGCGCTACTCTTACTGTGGATGTTACTGTTATGGTGAGTGCTACTGTTATTGTTGGTTCTACTGTATTGTGGATTTGCTACTGTTATTGAGGGTGCTACTGTTATTGTGGGTGCTACTGTTGTGGGAGCTACTCTTACTGTGGATGTTTCTGTTATGGTGAGTGCTACTGTTATTGTGGTTCTACTGTTAATTGTGGGTGCTACTGTTATTGTGGGCTACTGTTTATTGTGGTGCTACTGTTATTGTGGATGCTACTCTTACTGTGGATGTTACTGTTATGGTGAGTGCTACTGTTATTGTTGGTTCTACTGTTTTTGTGGGTGCTACTGTTATTGTGGGTGCTACTGTTATTGTGGGTGCTACTCTTACTGTGGATGTTACTGTCATGGTGAGTGCTACTGTTATTGTTGGTTCTACTGTTATTGTGGATGCGACTGTTATTGAGGGTGCTACAGTTATTGTGGTCCTATTGTTATTGAGGATGCTACTGTTATTGTGGGTGCTATTGTTATTGACGGTGCTACTGTTATTGGGGTGCTATTGTTATTGAGGGTGCTACGATATTGTGGGTGCTATTGTTATAAGGAGCTACGGTATTGTGAGCTATTGTTATTCAGATCTACTGTGAATTGTGTGCTATTGTTATGAGGTGCTACTGTTATTGTGGGTGCTATTGTTATTGAGGGTGCTACTGTTATTGTGGGTGCTATTGTTATTGAGGATGCTACTGTTATTGTGGGTGCTATTGTTATTGAGGGTGCTACTGTTATTGCGGGTGCTATTGTTATTGAGGGTGCTACTGTTATTGTGTGCTCTTGTTTATTGAGGTGCTACTGTTATTGTGGGTGCTATTGTTATTGAGGATGCTACTGTTATTGTGGGTGTTATTGTTATCGAGGATACTACTGTTATTGTGGGTGCTATTGTTATTGAGGATGCTACTGTTATTGTGGGTGCTATTGTTATTGAGGTGCTACAGTTATAGTGGGGTGCTATTGTTTATTGAGGATGCTACTGTTATTGACGGGTGCTAGTGTTGTTGAGGATGCTACTTTTATTGTGGGTGGTATTTTATTGAGGATGCTACTGTTTATTGTGGGTGTATTGTTTATTTGAGGGTGCTACTGTTATTGTGGGTGCTATTGTGATTGAGGGTGCTACTGTTTATGTTTGCGGTGCTATTGTTATTGAGGATGCTACTGTTATAGTGGTCTATTGTTATTTGGAAGGATGCTACTGTAATTGTGTGCTACTGTGGTTGAGAATGTTTCTGTTATGGTGAGTGCTACTGTTATTGTTGGTTCTACTGTTATTTGTGGGTACTACTGTTATTGTGGGTGATACTGTTTATTGTGGGTGCATAATATTTCCTGTTGAAGTTTCGTTATGGTGAGTGCTACTGTCATGGTGAGTGCTACTGTTATAGTGGTGCTACTGTTTTTTTGTGGGTGCTTACTGTTTTTGTGGCGCTCCTTACGTGAATGTTTACTGTTATGGTGAGTGCTACTGTTTTTGGTGTTCTCCTGTTTTTTGTGGATGCCTACTGTTATTGAGGTGCTACTGTTATTGTGGTGCTACTGTTGTGGGTGCTACCTTACTGTGGATGTTTCTGTTATGTTGAGTGCTACTGTAATTGTTGGTTCATACTGCTATATTGGGTGCTAACTGTTTATTGTGGGTGCTACTGTTATAGTGAGTGCTTTTTTGCTGTTATGTGGATGCTATTCTTACTGTGGAATGTTACTGTTATGGGGAGTGCTACTGTGATTGTTGGGTTCTACTGTTATTGTGGATGCGACTGTTATTGAGGTGCTACTGTTATTGGTGGGTGTCTATTGTTATTGAGGATGCACTGTTATTTGTGGGTGCTAGTGTTATTGGGGTGCTACTGTTATTGTGGGTGCTGATTGTTTATTAAGGGTGCTACTGTTATTGTGGGTGCTATTGGGTTGTTGAGGATGCTACTGTTTATTGTGGTGTTATTGTTATTGAGGGGTACTACGGTTATTGTGGTGATATTGTTATTGAGGGTGCTACTGTTATTGTGGTGCCTATTGTTATTGAGGGTGCGACCTGTTTTGTGGGTGCTATTGTTATTGAGGATGCTACTGTTATTGTGGGTGCTATTGTTATTGAGGATGCTACTCTTATTGTGGGTGCTATTGTTATTGAGGATGCTACTGTTATTGTGGGTGCTATTGTTATTGAGGGTGCTACTGTTATGTGGGTGCTATGTTATTGAGGATACTACGGTTATTGTGGGTGTTATTGTTAATGAGGATGCTACTCTTATTTGTGGTGCTATTTTTATTAGGATGCAACGTTTTGTGTGCTATTGTATTGAGGTTGCTATGTATTGTGATGCTGTTGTTTATTGGGGTGCTACTGTTATTGTGGGTGCTATTGTTATTGAGGATGCAACTGTTTAATTGTGGGTGCTATTGGTTATTGAGGATGCATACTGTTATGTTGGGTGGCTATTGTTATTGAGGGTGCTACTGTTATTGCAGGCTATTGTTTATATTGAGATGCTACTGGTAATTGTGTCCATTGTTATTGAGGATGCTATTGTTTATTGTGGTGCTATTGTTATTGAGGATGCTACTTGTTTATTGTGGGTGCTATGTTATTGAGGGTGTTCTACTGTTATTGTAGGGCTATGTTATTGAGGGTGCTACTGTTATTGTGGTGCTATTGATATTGAGGATGCACTTTTATTGGTGGGTGCTTATTGTTATTCAGGTGCTACTGTTAAGGGGTGCTAATTTGTTATTGAGGGGCTACGTTAATGGTGTGCAATGTTATTGAGGATGCTACTGTTATTGTGGGTGCTATTGTTATGAGGGTGTACTGTTATTGTGGGTGCTATTGTTATTGAGGAGCTACAGTTATTGTGGGCTATTGTTATTGAGGGTGCTACTGTTATTGAGGGTGGCTATTTGTTATTGAGGATGCTACTGTTATTGTGGTGCTATTGTTATTGGAGGATGCTAACTGTTTATTGTGGGTGCTATTGTTATGAGGATGCTACTGATATTGTGGGTGCTATTGTTATAGAGGTGCTACTTTTTATTGTGGGGGTGGCTAATTTGTTAATGGAGGGTGCTACTGTTTTGTGGGTGCTATTGTTATTGAGGATTCTGACTGTTTATTTGTGGGTGCCCATGTTATTGCGGATGCTACTGTTATTGCTGGTGCTATTGAGTATTGAGGATGCTACTGGTATTGTGTGTGCCTATTGTTATTGAGGATCCTACTGTATTGAGGGTGCTATTGTTTATTGAGGTGCTACTGTTATTGTGGGTGCTATTGTTATTGAGGGTGCTACTGTTATTGTGGGTGCTATTGTTATTGAGGGTGCTACTGTTATTGTGGGTGCAATTGTTATTGAGGGTGCTACTGTTCTTGTGGGTGCTATCGTTATGGAGAAATGCTAACTGTTATTGTGGGTGCTATGTTATTGAGGGTGCTATTGTTATTGCGGGTGCTACTGTTATGTGAGGCAATTTTATTGAGGGTGCTACTGATATTTGTGGGTGCTATTGTTATTGAGGATGCTATCTGTTATTGTGGGTGCTATTGTATTGAGGATGCTACTGATAATTGTGGGTGCTATTGTTATTGAGGGAGCCACGTTTATTGTGGTTGCTATTGTTATTGTGAGGGTGCTACTTGTTATTGGGGGGTGCTATTTGTTATTGAGGGTCTACTGTTATTGTGGTGCTATTGTATTGAGGGTGCTACTGTCATTGTGGGTGCTATTGTTGATGAGGACGCTTACTGTTTATTGTGGGTGCTATTGTTATTTGAGATGCTACTGTTTATTGTGGTGCTATTGATATGAGGAATCTACTGTTATTGTTGGTTGCTATTGTTATGAGGGTGCTATTGCTATTGATGGTGCTACCTGTTATTTGTGGGTGCTATAGTTATTGAGGGTGCTTACTGTATGTTTGTGCTACTGTTATTGAGGGTGGCTACAGTTATTGAGGGTGCTATTGTTATTGAGGGTGCTACTGTTATTGTGGTGCTATTGTTATTGAGGGTGCTAAAGTTATGTGGGTGCTATTGTTATTTGAGGGGCTACTGTTATTGTGGGTGCTATTAGTTATTGAGGTGGTACTGTTATTGTGGTGCCATTGTTAATGAGGATGCTACTGTTATTGTGGGTGCTATTGTTATTGAGGATGGCTACGGGGGGGGGGTGGATGGGGGGGGGGGGGGGGCGATTGTTTATTGAGGGTGCTATTGCTATTGTTGGTGCTACCTGTTTATTGTGGGTGCTTATTGTTATTGAGGGTGCTACTGTTATTGTTTGTGCTACTGTTATTGAGGGTGCTACTGTTATTGAGGGTGCTATTGTTATGAGGGTCTACTGTTATTGGTGGGTGCGATTGTTTATTGAGGGTGCTACTGTTATTGTGGTGATATTGTTATTGAGGTCTACGCCATTGATGGTGCTATTGTTATTGAGGATGCTACTCTTACTGTGGATATTTTTGTTATGGTGAGTACTGCTGTTATTGTTGGGTGCACTGTATGTGATCTAACTCTACTGTGGATGTTTACCTGTATGGTAGAGTGCTAACTGTTATTGTTGGTTCTACTGTTTTTGTGGGTGCTAACGTTTATTGTGGTGCTACTGTTATTGTGGGTGCTACTCTTTACAGTGCATGTTACTGTCATGGTGAGTGCTACTGTTATTGTTGGTATCTACTGTTTTATTGTGAGCGACTGTTATTGAGGGTGCTACAGTTATTGTGGGTGCATTGTTTATTGAGGATGCTACTGTATTGTGGGTGCTATTGTTATTGACGTGTTGGGGGGGAGGGGGGGGGGGGGTGGTGTGGCTACTGTTATGTGGGTGCTATTGTTATTGAGGGTGCTACTGTTTTATTGATGGTGCTATTGTTATTAAGGGAGCTACTGTTATTGTGGGTGCTATTGTTATTCAGGATGCTACTGTTATGTGGGTGCTTATTGTTAATGAGGGTCTACGTTATTGTGGGTGCTATTGTTTATTGAGGGTTGTACTGTTATTGTGGGTGCTATCGTTATTGAGGGTGCAACTGTTATTGTGGGTGCATTGTTATTGAGGATCTACTGTTATTGTGGTGCTATTGTTATTGAGGGTGGCTACTGTATTGTGGGTGCTTTGTTATGAGGTGCTACTGTTATTGTGGGTGCTATTGTTTATTGAGGGTGCTACTGTTATTGAGGGTGCTGATGGTTATCGAGTATGCACTGGTATTGTGGGTGCTATTGTTATTGAGGATGCTACTGTTATGTGAGTGCTATTGTTGGTGTGGATGTTTCTTTATGGTGAGTGCTACTGTTATTTGTTGGTTTCTAACTGTTTTTGTGGATGCTACTGTTATTGAGGTGCTACTGTATTGTGGGTGCTACTGTTGTGGGTGCTACTCTTACTGTGGATGTTTCTGTTATGGTGAGTGCTACTGTTATTGTTGGTTCTACTGCTATTGTGGGTGCTACTGTTATTGTGGGTGCTACTGTTATTGTGAGTGCTACTGTTATTGTGGCTGCTATTCTTACTGGATGTTACTGTTTATGTGAGTGCTACTGTGATTGTTGGTTCTACTGTTTTTGTGGGTGCTACTGTTATTGTGGGTGCTACTGTTATTGTGGGTGCTACTCTTACTGTGGATGTTGCTATTATGGTGAGTGCTACTGTTATTGTTGGTTCTACTGTTATTGTGGATGCGACTGTTATTGAGGGTGCTACTGTTATTGTGGGTGCTATTGTTATGAGGAAGACTACTGTTATTGTGGGTGCTATGTTTATTGAGGGTGCTACTGTTATTGTGGGTGCTATTGTTATTAAGGGTGCTACTGTTATTGTGGGTGCTATTGTTATTGAGGGTGCTACTGTTATTGTGGGTGCTATTGTTATTGAGATGCTATGTATTGTGGTGCTAATGTATTGAGGTGCTACTGTATTTTGGGTGATATTTGTTATTGACGTGCTACTGTTATTGAGGGTGCTATTGTTATTGAGGATGCCCTACTGTTATGTGGGTTCTATTGTTATTGAGGGTGCTACTGTTATTGTGGGTGCTATTGTTATTAAGGGTGCTACTGTTATTGTGGGTGCTATTGTTATTGAGGTGCTACTGTTATTGTGGGTGCTATTGTTATTGAGGGTGCTACTGTTATTGTGGGTGCTATTGGTTATTGAGATGCTACTGTATGTGGTGCTATTGTTATTAGGGTGCACTGTTATTGCGGGTGCTATTGTTATTTGAGGGTCTACTGTTATTGTGGGTGCAATGTTATTGAGGTGCTACTGTTAATGTGGGTGTTATTGTTGTTGAGGATGCTACCTGTTATTGTGGGTGTTATTTGTTTATTCGAGGATACTACTGCTATTGTGGGTGCTATTGTTATTGAGGATGCTACTGTTATTGTGGGTGCTATTGTTATTGAGGGTGCTACTGTTATTGTGGGTGCTATTGTTATTGAAGATGCTACTGTTATTGTGGGTGCTATTGTTTTTGAGGATGCTACTGTTATTGTGGTGGTATGTTATGAGGATCCTACTGTTTTTGTGGGTGCTAATTGTTATTGAGGTCTACGTTATTGTGGGTGCTATTGTTATTGAGGGTGCTACTGTTATTGTTTGTGCTACTGTTATTGGGGTGTATGTTTTGAGGGTGCTTTTGTTTTTGAGGGGTCTATGTTATTGTGGGTGCTTTGTTATTGAGGGTCCCTATGTTTTTTGGGGGGTGCTATTGTTTATTGAGGGTGCTACGTTATTGTGGGTCTATTGTATTGAGGGGCTATCTTTACTGTGGTATTTTTTTATGGTGAGTACGTGTTATTGTTGGTGCTACTTTATTGTGGATGCTACTCTTACTGTGGGTGTTACTGTTACTGAAATGCTACTGTTTTTTTGGATCTACTGTTACGGGGGGTCCCTACTGTTACTTAAAGCTATGTTTTTTGGGGATTTACTGTTTCTCGGGTGCTATTTTACTGTAAAAGTTACTGTTTGGGTGGGGGGGTTACTGTTATTGTGAATGTTGCTCTTGCTTAACTGCTTGGGTGAAATTCTAATGTTAACATGTGTGTTTTCCTGTTGTGGTGTTATTATTTTTGGGGCTATTGTTTTTTTTGGAGATGGTATTGTTGGGGGTGTCCCACCCGGTGTGTTGTTTTTTGCTTGTGGCTGCTTTGCTGTATATTGCTGCTCCCTTTATGGTGTACCTAGTTGTTTTTATTTTGTTTTGGCGAAGTGTTTTTTTCTTTTCCGGTTTTAGTCCCCTTGCTGTTTTGCGTTTCTATTGTTTTGTTGGGTTTTATTTCTGCTGTTTTTTTTAGGGCGTTTTTAAAGTGTTCCCGTTTACGTTAGTGATAAAATTGGTGGCGCTACTGTTGTTAGTGCTACTTTTGTGGGCAGTGGTTCTGTTATTGGCTGTGCTACTGTTGTTGGTGGTACTATTAATGTTTTTATTGCTGCTGTTCTAGGCCTGCTATTGTGGCATTGTTACAGCTTTCGTGGATTCTGCTGTTGCAATAGTAGGTGCTACACCTGTTCTTTATGGTGCTTCTGCTGTTGTGTTGGTACAAATAATGTTGTTGCTGCTACACCTGTTGTTGATGGTGCTTCTGCTCTTGTGTTGGTACAAATGATGTTGTTGGTGCTACTGCTCTTATTTCTGCTACTCTTTTCATTGTTGGTGCTACTGTTTTTATGTCACTCTTGTTGTTGGTGCTTCTACTGATTGTGCTGCTATTGATATTGGTGTTACTGTTGTTGGTGTTCGTGTTACTGTTGTTGGTGCAGGTGCTACTGTTGTTGATGTTGGTGTTACTGTTGTTGGTGTTACTGTTGATGTTACTGTTGTTGGTGTTACTGTTGTTGGCAGACTCCTGATATATACACTGAGCCAAATAAACCGTACCACGGGTGGGGTTTGAACCCGTGGTATGGTTTGTTTGCAATCGTGTCATTACGATTTCGTGAGTCAAGTACACTGATGTAACATATGGGAATCTTTATCAGTCCAATAGAAAGCAGAAATGGGTAAGGAGAGGAGGACTTTGAGGTAATCAGTCCCTCAGCCTGGAATCGATGTGTTCAGTCCATCACTCTTGTAGGAAGTGAAGCATAGGACCAGAGAGGTGGCTTATATACTGCAGTCAGGTGAGTCGAAGCA
Organism: Cherax quadricarinatus; assembly: GCF_026875155.1. Taxonomy (NCBI): domain Eukaryota; kingdom Metazoa; phylum Arthropoda; class Malacostraca; order Decapoda; family Parastacidae; genus Cherax; species Cherax quadricarinatus. Next base: position 3,354,315 of record NC_069463.1, read on the forward strand.
GGAGGAGGCGGGATCCTTCTGCTTCGACTCCCCTGACTGCAGTATATAAGCCACCTCTCTGGTCCTGTGCTGCACTTCCTACAAGAGTGATGGACTGAACACATCGATTCCAGGCAGATGGACTGATTACATCAATCTCTTCATATCCTTACCCATTTACACTTTGTATTGGACTGATGAAATCACTGTGTGGCGAAACGTTTCTTCGATAAAGAATCCCATATGTTCCATCAGTGTCTCACTTTTCCAACTCTTCGGTTTTCAAAACCAGTGATCACACAAGTACCCTGAGCCGCTGGTCTCCAGGTGTATACTCACAAGGACGTATGTCTGTCAGTGTATAGTGGCGGAAGTCAAGTGAAAAACAACGAGATGGTAGTAATATTAGTATTGTAAATAAAAAACTATAGATATTTCTTGGAGAAAATTATGTAAAATACTGACACTACGGAAATGGAAACCTGGATGTAAGATGTATTTGTGTCTTGATAAATGGTTTAATAAGGAAGTGAAAACAAGAAGAATTAACAGGTTTCTTGATGTCAGTGGTTTCAATGGGCTTTCGACATTGTAAATTAATTTTCAAAGACACTAACTTACTTTACTGCATTATTCAAGTCTTCATTATAGTACATGTGTAAGACAAAGGTGTTTTTACACTCGTCATTGCTCCAGACTTTCAGGAGTTCACGAATATTTTTCTTGTTTCTTCTATATACTTCAAGATTCATTTTAACATGGGATTAGGCACACTCCTGGGAAGGTAACAATCACTCTTGTGGTTCTTAGAAAAAATTCTTTAATAATAGTAGCGACTGTTATCACCAGCGCAGGTGAATACATAATACACTGTGGAGAAAAACATTTGTGTACAGTTCAGGACATTTGTTAAAAGAAATGTTTCGCCAGGAGTAGTTTCTTCAGTCCTAATACATAGAAAACTATGAACAAGAATATGTAGGGGTAAGAGAAAGGTGGTAAGCTTTAATAGGGTAGCAGTAGTAGTAGCAGTATTAGTAGTAGGAGTAGTAGTAGTAGTAGAAGTAGTAGTAGTAGTAGCAAATAGTAGTAGTAGGGAGTAGTAGTAGTAGTAGAAGTAGTAGTAGTAGTAGCAGTATTAGTAAATAGGAGTAGTAGTAGTAGTTAGAAGTAGTAGTAGTAGTTTGCAGTATTAGTAGTAGGAAGTTTGTGTAGTATAGAAGTAGTAGTAGTTAGTAGCAGTTTAGTAGTAGGAGTAGTAGTAGTAGTAGAAGTAGTAGTAGTAGTAGCAGTATTAGTAGTAGGAGTAGTAGTAGTAGTAGAAGTAGTAGTAGTAGTAGTAGCAGTATTAGTAGTAGGAGTAGTAGTAGTAGTAGAAGCAGTAGTAGTAGTAGCAGTATTAGTAGTAGGAGTAGTAGTAGTAGTAGAAGTAGTAGTAGTAGTAGCAGTATTAGTAGTAGGAGTAGTAGTTGTAGTTTGAAGTAGTAGTAGTAGTAGCAGTATTAGTAGTAGGAGTAGTGAGTATAGTAGAAGTAGTAGTAGTAGTAGCAGTAAATTTGTATAAGGAGTAGTAGTAGTAGTAGAAAACAGTAGTAGTAGTACAGTATTAGTAGTAGGAGTAGCAGTAGTAGTAGAAGTAGTAGTAGTAAATAGCAGTTTTTAGTAAATAGGAGTAAGTAGTATAGTAAAAAGTAGTAGTAGTAGTAGGGAGCAGTATTAGTAGTAGGAGTAGTAGTAGTAGTAGAAGAAGTAGTAGTAGTAGCAGTAGTAGTAGCAGTATTAGTAGTAGTAGTAGTAGTAGTAGTAGCAGCATTAGTATTAGTAGTAGTAGTAGTAATAGTAGCAGTAGTAGTAGTATTAGTAGTAGTAGTAGTAGAAGTAGTAGTAGTAGTAACAGTAGTAGTAGCAGTATTAGTATTAGTTAGTAGTAGCAGTTAGAGTAGTAGTAGTAGTAGTTAGTAGTAGTAGTAGTAGTAGTAGTAGTAGTAGTAGTAGTAGTAGTAGTAGTAGTAGAAGTAGTAGTAGTAGTAACAGTAGTAGTAGCAGTATTAGTATTAGTATTAGTAGTAGTGTAGCAGTAGTAGTAGTAGTAGTAGTAGTAGTATTAGAGTAGTAGTAGTAGTTAGTTAGAGTAGCGTAGTAGTAGCAGTATTAGTATTAGTAGTAGTAGTAGTATAGTAGCAGTATAGTATGTAGTAGTAGTGCAGTATAAGTAGTAGTAGCAGTAGTAGTATTAGTAGTAGTAGTAGTCAGTACAGTAGTAGTAGTAGTAGCACGTATTAGTTGTAGTAGTAGTATTAGTAGTTAGTAGTAGTAGTAGTAGTAGTAGCAGTAGTTAGTAGTAGTAGTTAGTAGCGTAGTAGTTTAGTAGTAGTAGTATTAGTTAGTAGTAGCGTAGCAGTATTAGTAGTAGTAGTTAGTAGCAGTATTAGTAATAGTAGTAAGAGTAGCAGTATTAGTAATAGTTAGTAGTAGTAGCAGTATTAGTAGTAGTAGCAGTAGTAGTATTAGTAATGTAGTAGTAGTAGTAGTAGTAGCAGTTGTAGTATTATAGTAGTAGTAGCAGTAGCAGTATTATAGTAGTAGTCAGTAGTAGTAGTAGTATTAGTATAGTAGTAGTAGTAGTAGTAATAGTAGCAGTGTAGTAGTAGTAGTAGTAGTATCAGTAGTAGTAGTAGAAGCAGTAGTAGTAATAGTATGTAGTATAGTATAGTAGCCAGAGATATGTAGTAGGTAGTAGTAGTAGTAGTAGTAGTAGCAGTAGTAGTAGTAGTAGTAGTAGTAGTAGTGTAAGTAGTAGTTAGTAGTATTAGCAGTAGTAGTAGTAGGTATTTAGTAGATGTGTAGTAGTAGTAGTAGTCAGTATAGTAGTAGTAGTAGATGTAGCAAGTATTATAGTAGTAGTAGTAGTAGTAGTAGTAGTAGTAGTAGTAGTAGTAGCAGTATTTAGTAGTAGTAGTAGTAGTAGTAAGTAGTAATTAGTGCAGTAGTAGTAGTAGCGAGCTAGTAGTAGTTAGTAGAGTATTAGATTAGTTTGTAGTAGTAGTAGCAGTAGTAGTAGCAGTATTAGTAGCTTAGTAGTAGTGTATAGTAGGTAATAGTAGTAGTAGTAGTAGCAGTATTAGTATAGTATAGTAGTAGTGTAGCAGTATGTAGTATAGTAGAGTAGTAGTAGTAGCAGTATTAGTATGTAGTGTTTGCAGTAGTAGTATTTTAGCAGCAGTCAGTAGTAGTAGTCAGTAGTAGCCTATTGAGTATTTAGTATCAAGTGTAGTAGTAGTAGATAGTAGCAGTATAGTATTATTTAGTAGCGTAGTAGTTAGTAGCAGTATAGCAGTATGTAGTAGTAGTAGTAGTAGTAGCGTATTAGTATAGTAGTAGTAGTAGTAGTAGAGTGTAGTATTAGTAGTTAGTAGTAGTAGTAGTAGTAGCAGTATTAGTATTAGTAGTAATAGTAGTAGCAGTATTAATAGTAGTAGTAGTAGCAGTAGTAGTAGTAGAAGTAGTAATAGTAGCAGTAGTAGTAGTACTGGCAGCAATATAATCAATAGTAGTATTAGTATTAGTAGTAGTAGTAGTAATAATAGTAGTAGTAGTAGTAGTAGTAGTAGTAGCAGTAGTAGTAGCAGTAGTAGCAGTAGTAGTAGCAGTGGTAGTAGCAGCAGTAGTAGTAATAGTAGTAATATTACTAGTAACAGTAGTAAAACAATAGTAGTATTAGTAGTAGTAATAGTAGTAGCACTAGCAGTAGTAGTATCAGTATTATTAGCAGTAGTATTATCAGTAGTATTAGCAAGAGCAGTAGTAGTAGTAGTAGTAACAGTAGCAATAGCAGTTGTATTAGCAGTAGTCCTAGCAGCAGTAGTAGTAGTAGCAATAGTAGTATTAGCAGCAGCAGCAGTAGTAGTAGCAGTAGGAGGAGAAGTAGTAGTTGTTGTATAGTAGTTGTATTATTAGCAGTAGCAGCAGTACTAGTAGTAGTAGAAGTAGTAGTAGTAGTATCAGTAGTAGAAGTAGTACTAGTAGTAGTAGTAGCACTAGTAGTAGAAGTAGTAGTAGTACTAGTAGCAGAAGCAGCAGTACTACTAGTAGCAGTTGTAGTAACAGTAGTAGCAGTGGTAATAGTAGTAGTAGTACTAGTAATAGTAGTAGCAGCAGTAGTAGTAGCACTGGTAGTAGTAGTAGTAGTACTAATAGTAGTATTAGTAGTAGCAGTAGTCGTATTACTAGTAGTAGAAGCAAGAGTATTAGTAGAAATAGTAGTACTAGTAGTAGCAGTAGTAATAATAGTACTAGTATTAGTATTATTATTAGTAGTATAGTAGTAGAAGTAATAGTAGTACTAGTAATAGTAGTAGTAGTAGTAGTAGCAGTAGTAGTAGTACTAGTAGTAGTAGCAGCAGTAGTAGTAGAAGCAGTAGCAGTACTAGTAATAGCAGTAGTAGTACTAGTAAAAGTAGTAGTTGTAGAATTATAACTGTTGTTAGTTGGATTGTTAGTGAGGGAAGTGTAAACATTACGTTACAATCGTCTCCAGAATAAAGTTTGCCAATTGTTGAAAAATTGTTTTATTAAGTTTGTGAGGTTTGTAAATTATTTATATTATATATGATGCATAGTCTCGTACTGTGAGTCACCTTGTAGTGGCGTCGCTAGGGTGAACTTTTGCCCCTGCTTCTGTTGTCAGTTTGTGGCTGTCTGTGTGTGTGTTAAGTCTGCTCCTCTGTCTGCTAGTGGTGCTGGTCCATACTAGTTTAGTGAACTGTTAACATAATATTAATAGCAATAATGACTGCGAAATTTGGATCAAGTATTTTTACTGAGGTTACTTTATGGTTCCTTTTCTCATGTTTGTGAAGCCCCCAAAAAACTTTATATCTCTGATTATATTTTATCGTGAGTTGATGGTAAAATATTCTGAAGTTACCAACCCCTTTATTGGGGTGGCTTAATAATAGTGAAGATTTTTTATTCAAACATATGGAAATCCTCTCTTCCTCAGATCAAACCTGACCACATATTTCTCTGTCACTGTTTGTCTCTAACGCATTATTGCTTCTAAGGAACATAATGATAAACAAATTATCACTACATAAATAACAGATAATTGCCAAGAAGAATACCTTATCACTTCTTGAAGGAAACGATTTTCATTTTGTCTTAGAAACCAGACTAGATGAAAAAAAATTTGTACTTCTGTTCTGATACACATTGTTAATAAATGTACTAGTGGACATTGCTAATAAATGTACTAGTGGACATTGCTAATAAATGTACTAGTGGACATTGCTAATAAATGTACTAGTGGACATTTATTAGAAATGTACATTGCTAATAAATTCCACCTCTGATGTAAATTATGGGACCCATAGCCTCGGAGAAGTGGACAAAAGGGCCTCAAGGAAGAATATTTGGATTTCTTCCTGAAGCCGTTTGAATATTCCACTTACCCTACCATTCCATCTTTTCATTCATTTTTACTTATCTAGAATTTGTTCAGGAATAATCACTTGTGTTGTTTGACTCTTTACTGAAAGCTTTAGATCACGAAATTCTATATTTTCTGCTGCAAGGAAAGTGCAAAGAACAGTGTGAGACGACAGCTTTTGAACAACATCCGTCTATAAAGTCGTTTTTTCACAATTTGTCGTGCTGCATCATTTCCTGAGCTAGGTACCTATTTACTTCATCTATAGTGCTAATGTGTGAATGCTATTCACAGAAACGTTAGCGACGCTTTCCATGATTTTAATTAGGCCGACTTAATACCCTGGAACCTCTCTTGCCTTGTCATACTCATGGAGGAGATTATTTTTATGTTTCAAGCACAAAGTGTATTTCATTATACTCTCAGTTTATCACACCGTAAAACAAATATCATGAAGTTATAGTTGAGATATTTATAACAGTTGAATCCGGCGATAGAGACCAACCAACCTTCAGTGCTACAATACTAGAATCCTGCGTATTTTCATGGCATAAAAGATGCTTGTATCATGATGCAGCAGTGTTTATGCTACACCAGACAATTCTTAAAACGTTTCACGTAAATCTCCTTAACTGTGTTATCTGCTTCCAACATCACTTTAATATATAGTGCTGCATTCAGTGTTTTGAACTCTTCTGGCGGATGAAGTGTTGAGTATGTTTCCTTAAACCTGCTGCTCCTATTCACCTAGTAGTGTGTAGGTACCTATGTGGAAGCTCACTGATGTGAGTCGCAGTGCCAGAAATGCTCTGCATAACCAGGGGCTCTCTGAACACCTGGAGTTACCTGGAGTTTACCTGGAGAGAGTTCCGGGGGTCAACGCCCCCGCGGCCCGGTCTGTGACCAGTCCTCCTGGTGGATCAGCGCCTGATCAACCAGGCTGTTGCTGCTGGCTGCACGCAAACCAACGTACGAGCCACAGCCCGGCTGATCAGGAACTGACTTTAGGTGCTTGTCCAGTGCCAGCTTGAAGACTCCCGGGGTTGTTGGAAATTTCCCCTTTATGTGTGCTGGGGAGGCAGTTGAACAGTCTCGGGCCCCTGCACTTATTGTATGGTCTCTTAACGTGCTAGTGACACCCTGCTTTTCATTGGGGGGATGTTGCATGTCTGCCAAGTCTTTTGCTTTCGTAGGAGTGTTTTTCTTGTGCAAGTTCGGTACTAGCCCCTTAGGAATTTCAGGTGAATATAATATGTATCTCTCCCTCCTGCGTTCCAGGGAATACAGGTTTAGGAACCTCAGTAATTGAGGTTTTTTTATCTCCGTTAGCGCACCGTGAAATTTTCTCTGTACATTTTCTAGGTCGGCAATTTCACCTGCTTTAAAGGTGCTGTTAGTGTGCAGCAATATTCCAGCCTAGATAGAACAAGTGACCTGAAGAGTGTCATCATGGGCTTGGCCTCCCTAGTTTTGAAGGTTCTCATTATCCATCCTGTCATTTTTCTAGCAGATGCGATTGATACAATGTTATGGTCCTTGAAGGTGAGATCCTCCGACATGATCACTCCCAGGTCTTTGACGTTGGTGTTTCGCTCTATTTTGTGGCCAGAATTTGTTTTGTACTCTGATGAAGATTTAATTTCCTCGTGTTTACCATATCTGAGTAATTGAAATTTCTCATCGTTGAACTTCATATTGTTTTCTGCAGCACACTGTCAGTGTTATAAAACAGGTTGTATCATGTATTTGCAGATTTAAAGATTATCATCTCATTATTATTATCATAATTATTGTTGTTGTTTTTGTTGTTATTATTATTATTATTATTATTATTATTATTATTATTATTATTATTATTATTGTTATTATTATTGAATCGGTCGGCGTTGAGCCCCTGGTAAGTGAGTTGTTAAAGTCCAGGCCAGTACATAAGTCACTCAACCAGCTGGGTTCAAGCCCCACTTGCTCCTTAGTTTGTTTGCAATCTTGTTATTACGGCTCCTTGAGTCATGATGGCGGCTTTGAGAGGACATGAGCTAGAGTTCACCACAGCCATGCTGGCGGGAAATTCATCTGTTAAATTTGCATTTGTTGCCAGGACGAGCCCTTGGTTCATCCGCAGGTCTGTAGAGATGCCTAAACCAAATGCAATAGAGAATGGAAGAAGTTTAGGAGATATAGGACCCAGGAGAATAATGGAAAGTAGTCGAAGAGCCGAAATGAATATGCACAAGTAAGAAAGAAGGCCCAGCGACACAAAAAAAAAATGACAGCAGTGAAAGCCAAGCCAGACGCATCAGGAGGAAAACATCACTCAATGACCAGGTAATCAGGATGAAGAAGGAAGGAGGGGAGCTCACAAGAAATGACCAAGAAATATGTGAGGAACTCATCATGAGATTTAAAGAAATGTTCACAGTGAAGACAGAAAGTACTCCGGAAACACAGAGTGGTGGGGTACACCATCAAGTGCTGGACACAATACATACAACCGAGGGGGAGGTGAAGAGGCTGCTCAGTGAACTAGATTCCTCAACGGCGATGGGGCCGGATAACATCTCCCTATGGGTCCTGAGAGAGGGAACAGAGGCCCTTAGTGCCACTAACAACAATCTTCAACACATCTATCGAAACAGGGCGACTACCTAAGGTATGGAAGACAGCATATGTAGTCCAGATTTAAAAAAAAGGAGACAGACGTGCAGAATTAAACTACGGATCAGTGTCACTGACATGTATAGTATGCATAGTCATGGAGAAGATTATCAGGAGAAGAATGGTGGAGCACCTAGAAAGGGATGAAATTATCTGCGACAACCAGCACAGATTCAGGGACAAGAAATGCTGTGTCACAAATTTCCTGGAGTCACATGACAGGCTGACAGCAGTAAGACAGACAGGTGGATAGATTGTATTTTCCAGGACTGTAAAAGGCTTTTGATACAGTTCCACACAAGAGAATAGTGCGAAAGCAAGAGGACCAGGCAGGTATAACAGGGAAGGCACTGCAATTAATCAGAGAATAACTGACAAGATGGCAACAGCAAGTCATGGTACGTGGCAAGGAGTCAGAGTGTTCGCCTGTGACGAGCTGGGTTCCACAGAGGTCAGTCCTAGGACTGGTGCTGTTTCTGGTAAATGTGAATGACATGATGGAAGGAATGGACTCAGTAGTGTCCATGTTTACAGATGATGTGAAGTTGATGAGAAGAATCAATTGAACGAGGACCAGGCAGAACTGCAGAGGAATCTGGACAGGCGGCAGGCCTGGTCCAGATTGGGGAAGAGCAAAGAAGACCGCAGACGGAGTACAGTCTAGGAGGCCAGAGACCACAAACCTCACTCAAGGAAAAGGATCTTGGGGCGATTATAACACCGGGCACATCTCCTGAGGCGCACATCAACCAAATAACTGCTGCAGCATATGGGCGCCTAGAAAACATAAAAATAGCATTTCGACATCTCAATAAGGAATCGTTCAGGACCCTGTACACTGTGTACGTTAGGCCCATATTGGAATATGCAACAACAGTTTGGAACCCACACCTAGCGAAGCAAGCAAAGAAACTAGAGAAAGAGCAAAGATTTGCAGTAAGACTAGTCCCGGAGCTAAAGGGTATGTCCTACGAGGAGTGGTTAAGGGAAATCGACCTGACGACACTGGAGGAAGGAAAGATGTGGGGGATATGGTAATGACATAAAATACTGAGAGGAATCGACAAGGTGGACAGAGACAGGATGTTCCAGAGATGGGTCACAGCATCAAGGGAAGTTGAAGACACAGAAGAATCACAGGGAAGTTAGGAAGTATTTCTTCAGTTACAGAGTTGTAGGGAAGTGGAATAATCTGGGAAGTGATGTAGTTGAGGCATGAAGTATGATAAAGCTCATGATATGATATAGATCATGGAGTAGGAAGGGTGACCTAGCAGCGACCAGTGAAGAGGGGGCCAGGAGCTGTGACTCGACCCCTGCAACCACAACTAGGTGACAACTAGGTAAGTATACACACACACACACACACACACATGCGGTCACTTTACCCCCGGCCCTCTTTCCCCTCCCCTCCCCCTTTTAATCCCTACCACAACACCCCTTTTTA
>NC_069463.1:3364323-3379501 GCF_026875155.1 Cherax quadricarinatus
GGGGCCCTTAAAAAAGAGTGTATCAGTCTGTAGTGGAAGGAAGGCGGGGGTAGGGGGTCGGCCCAGGAAAGGTTGGAGGGAGGGGTAAAGGAGGTTTTGTGTGCGAGGGGCTTGGACTTCCAGCAGGCATGCATGAGCGTGTTTGATAGGAGTGAATGGAGACAAATGGTTTTTAATACTTGATGTGCTGTTGGAGTGTGAGCAAAGTAACATTTATGAAGGGATTCTGGGAACCGGCAGGCCGGACTTGAGTCCTGGAGATGGGAAGTACTGTGTCTGCACTCTGAAGGAGGGGTGTTAATGTTGCAGTTTAAAAACTGTAGTGTAAAGCACCCTTCTGGCAAGACAGTGATGGAGTGAATGATGGTTGAAAGTTTCTCTTTTTTGGGCCCCCTGCCTTGGTGGGAATCGGCCAGTGTGATAATAAAATAAAAATAATAATATTATTATTATTATTATTTTTTTTTTCTTTTTTAACAAACCAGCCGTATCCCACCAAGGCAGGGTGCCCCAAAAAGAAAAACGAAAGTTTCTCTTTTTAAATTTAGTAATTTATACAAGAGAAAGGGTTACTAGCCCTTAGCCCCCGGCATTTTAGTCGCCTCTTACAACACGCATGGCTTACAGAGGAAGAATTCTGTTAACTATATATTAACTATATATTGTTGTTGCTATCATTACAGTTTGTTAACCAGAGTGACGGAGGCTCGATGTCTACCCCGGATAACTCTGCCACCACTGCTTATCCTCCTCTATCCCTTCCTTATCCTGATTTTCACCATCACTCTGGGCATTTATGGAGCAGTTCTTCAGGTGAGTGATCTGAACTAGTCAGAACTGACTGGTTCACAATGTCTGGTGTACAGTGACTGGTTCACAGTGTCTGGTGTGTAGTGACTGGTTCACAGTGTTTGGTGTGTAGTGACTGATTCACAGTGTCTTATTGGTAGTGACTGATTCACAGTGTCTTATTGGTAGTGACTGATTCACAGTCTGGTTGGTAGTGACTGGTTCACAGTGTCTTATTGGTAGTGACTAGCTTACGTAGTGTCTGGTGTGTAGTGACTGGTTCACACTGGCTGGTTGGTAGTGTCTGGTTCACACTGGCTGGTTGGTAGTGACTGGTTCACAGTGTCTTATAGGTAGTGACTGGCTTACACAGTGCCTGGTGTGTAGTGACTGGTTCACAGTGACTGGTTCACACTGGCTGGTTTGTAGTGACTGGTTCACACTGGCTGGTTGGTAATGACTGGTTAACACTGGCTGGTTGGTAGTGACTGGTTCACACTGGCTGGTTGGTAGTGACTGGTTCACACTGGCTGGTTGGTAATGACTGGTTCACACTGGCTGGTTGGTAGTGACTGGTTCACACTGGCTGGTTGGTAGTGACTGGTTCACACTGGCTGGTTGGTAATGACTGATTCACACTGGGTGGTTGGTAGTGACTGATTCACACTGGCTGGTTGGTAATGACTGGTTCACACTGGCTGGTTGGTAGTGACTGATTCACACTGGCTGGTTGGTAATGACTGGTTCACACTGGCTGGTTGGTAGTGACTGGTTCACACTGGCTGGTTGGTAATGACTTGTTCACACTGGCTGGTTGGTAGTGACTGGTTCACACTGGCTGGTTGATAGTGACTGTTTCACACTGGCTGGTTGGTAATGACTGGCTCACACTGGCTGGTTGATAGTGACTGGTTCACACTGGCTGGTTGGTAGTGACTGATTCACACTGGCTGGTTGGTAGTGACTGGTTCACACTGGCTGGTTGGTAGTGACTGGTTCACACTGGCTGGTTGATAATGACTGGTTCACACTGGCTGGTTGGTAGTGACTGGTTCACAGTGACTGGTTGGTAATGACTGGTTCACACTGGCTGGTTGGTAATGACTGGTTCACACTGGCTGGTTGGTAGTGACTGGTTCACACTGGCTGGTTGGTAGTGACTGGTTCACACTGGCTGTTTGGTAATGACTGATTCACACTGGCTGATTGGTAGTGACTGGTTCACACTGGCTGGTTGGTAGTGACTGGTTCACACTGGCTGGTTAGTAGTGACTGCTTCACACTGGCTGGTTGGTAATGACTGGTTCACACTGGCTGGTTGGTAGTGACTGGTTCATAGTGACTGGTTGGTAATGACTGGTTCACACTGGCTGGTTGGTAATGACTGGTTCACAGTGACTGGTTGGTAATGACTGGTTCACACTGGCTGGTTGGTAATGACTGGTTCACACTGGCTGGTTGGTAGTGACTGGTTCACACTGGCTGGTTGGTAGTGACTGGTTCACACTGGCTGGTTGGTAGCGACTGGTTCACAGTGACTGGTTGGTAGTGACTGGTTCACACTGGCTGGTTGGTAGTGACTGGTTCACAGTGACTGGTTGGTAGTGACTGGTTCACACTGGCTGGTTGGTAGTGACTGGTTCACAGTGACTGGTTGGTAGTGACTGGTTCACAGTGACTGGTTGGTAGTGACTGGTTCACACTGGCTGGTTGGTAGTAATACAGTCACATGAGTGGAAGTAATAATAGTCTTGGGTACTTAACAAAATTCTCAACATATAAATACTGTCAAGGGTCCATTAGTGCTTGTTCAGACAGTGTGAATTTTTATTTACTCCGAAATTGGTTAATATTAGTTCCCTCTGCCCCAAACTCTTCAAATCCCTTGCTAAAATTTCAAAACTGCAAGCCAGTGTGTCAGTCACTAGACTGGTGTTTTACCACTTACTTTCCGTGAGTTCACACTCCATCCATTCACTAGTTTGCTTGCATTCATATCATTATGATTTTGTGAGTCTTTACTCTCACTAATTGAGACCTGACTACCTCCAGTATAATGAAAGACTATGTAAACGTATTCTCTATTATTTTTTTTTATTTTATATATTAACCCTTAAACGGTCCAAACAGATCGATGTTCAGATTCGTAGTGCTACAAAAGTAGATCTACTTCTTTTTACATATTTTCAGATATAACAAAAAATGTAGATAAAAGTTTTTTTACACGTTTTCACATGTAAAAAAAAAAAAAAAAGATTACATTTTTTTACATGCTTTCAGATGTTGAAAAAACGTATATATACGTTTGGACCATTTAAGGGTTATCACACTGGCCGATTCCCACCAAGGCAGGGTGGCCCAAAAAAGAAAAACTTTCACCATCATTCACTCCATCACTGTCTTGCCAGAAGGGTGCTTTACACTACAGTTTTTAAACTGCAACATTAACACCCCTCCTTCAGGGTGCAGGCACTGTACTTCCCATCTCCAGGACTCAAGTTCGGCCTGCCGGTTTCCCTGAATACCTTCATAAATGTTACTTTGCTCACACTCCAACAGCATGTCAAGTATTAAAAACCATTTGTCTCCATTTACTCCTATCAAACACGCTCACGCATGCCCACTGGAAGTCCAAGCCCCTCACACACAAAACCTCCTTTACCCCCTCCCTCCAACCTTTCCTAGGCCGACCCCTACCCTGCCTTCCTTCCACTACAGACTGATACACTCTTGAAGTCATTCTGTTTAGCTCCATTACCTCTACATGTCCGAACCACCTCAACAACCCTTCCTCAGCCCTCTGGACAACAGTTTTGGTAATCCCACACCTCCTCCTAACTTTCAAACTACGAATTCTCTGCATTATATTCACACCACACATTGCCCTCAGACATGACATCTCCACTGCCTCCAGCCTTCTCCTCGCTGCAGCATTCATCACCCATGCTTCACACCCATATAAGAGCGTTGGTAAAACTATACTCTTATACATTCCCCTCTTTGCCTCCAAGGACAAAGTTCTTTGTCTCCACAGACTCCTAAGTGCGCTGCTCACCCTTTTCCCCTCATCAATTCTATGATTCACCTCATCTTTCATAGACCCATCCGCTGACACCTCCACTCCCAAATATCTGAATACATTCACCTCCTCCATACTCTCTCCCTCCAATCTCATATCCAGTCTTTCATAACCTAATCTTTTTGTTATCCTCATAACCTTACTCTTTCCTGTATTCACTTTTAATTTTCTTCTTTTGCATACCCTACCAAATTCATCCACCAACCTCTGCAACTTCTCTTCAGAATCTCCAAGGACAGTGTCATCAGCAAAGAGAAATGTGACAACTCCCATTTATGTGTACTCTTTATCTTTTAACTCCAGCCTCTTGTAAAGCCCCTCGCATTTACTTCTTTTACCCCATTATAAATATTAAACAACCAAAAGTGACATCACACATCCTTGTCAAAGGGCATACTTTTATTGGGAAATAATTCCCTCTTTCCTACATCTCTAACTTGAGCCTCATATTCGTAAAAACTCTTCCTGCTTTCAGAAAACCTATTCTACACCATCCCCTGCAACATCTGCCCATTGCCCCCTACCACCCTGTCATACGCCTTTTCCAAACCCAAAATGCCAAAAAAACCTCTTTAGCCTTATCTAATTCTGTTCACTTTATGTTTCACTGTAAACCCCTGGTCCACACCCCTATTTTCCAAAAGCCCCCTTGTTACTGTTCTTATTCTCCGTCTTACTCTTAATTTTTCAATAAAAACTTTACCATACATTTTTACCATGTATACTAAAACAGATTTTTTTTTTTTTTTTTTTTTTTTTTTCACACGGGTTCGATTCCCCCCAAGGGCAGGGTGGCCGAAAAAAAAAAAAATTTCCCCACATTCACCCATCCTGCTTGCCGAAGGGTGCTTTACATCGTTTTTAAACTGCAACTTAACACCCCCCCTTTCAGAGTGAGGCATGTATTTCCCCATCTCCAGGATCAAGCCCGGGCCTGCCGGTTTCCCTGAACCCCTTCAAAATGTTACTTTGCTCACACTCCAACAGCAGTCAAGTATTAAAACCAATTTTCCCTTTCACTCCTATCAAAACACGCTCAGCATCCCTGTGGAATTCCCAAAGGGCCCCCGCACACAAAACCTCCTTTACCCCCCCCCTCCAACCCCTTTAGGCCGACCCCTACCGCCTTCCCTTATACAGACTGATCCCCTCTTGAAGTTATTCTGTTTCGCTCCTTCTCTCTACATGTCCCAACCACCCAAAAACCCTTCCTCAGCCCCTGGCAAAGTTTTGGTAATCCCGACCTCCTCCTAATTCCAAAATACGAATTCTCGCTTATATTACAACCCACATTGCCCTCAGAATGAATCTCCCGCCTCCAGCCTTTCCTCGCTGCAACATTTATACCCTGCTTCACCCCATTAAGGGGCGTTGGTAAAACTATAATCTCATACATTCCCCCCTTTGCCTCCCAAAGGGCAAAGTTCTATGTTCCACAGATCCCAAGTGCCCATCACTCTTTTTTCCCCCTCAAATTTTATGTTCACCTCTCTTTTTAGACCCATCCCCGACACGCCACTCCCAAATATCTGAATCGTTCACCTCCCCCATACTCTCTCCCTCCAAACGATATTCAATCTTTATCACCCAATCTTTTGTTATCCTCATAAACCTTACTCTTTCTGTATTCACTTTTAAATTTTCTTCTTTTGACACCCTCCAAAATTTATCCCCCAATCTCTGCAGTTTCTTCAGAATCTCCCCAAAAGCACATGTCTCAGAAAAAGAGCGCTGTGAAAACTCCCCCCCTGTGGTGATTTTTTTTTATCTTTTAACTCCACGCCTCTTGCCAAGACCCCTCGCTTTTACTTCTCTTAAAACCCCCAAACTATAAATATATTAAACAAACCACGGTGACATCACACATCCTTGTCTAAGGCTCCCTTTTACTGGGAAAAAATTTTCCCCCTCTTTCCTACATACTCTAACTTGAGCCTAACATCCCGTAAAAACTCTTCACTGCTTTCAGTAAACCTACCCCCTACACCATACACTTGCAACATCTGCCACATTGCCCCCCTATCCACCCTGTCATACGCCTTTTCCTAATCCATAATCCCACAAAGACCTCTTTAGCCTTATCTAAATACTGTTCACTTATATGTTTCACTGTAAACACCTGGTCCACACACCCCCTACCTTTCCTAAAGCCTCCTTGTTCATCTGCTATCCTATTCTCCGTCTTACTCTTAATTCTTTCAATTATAACTCTACCATACACTTTACCAGGTACACTCAACAGACTTATCCCCCTATAATTTTGCACTCTCTTTTATCCCCTTTGCCTTTATACAAAGGAACTATGCATGCTCTCTGCCAATCCCTAGGTACCTTACCCTCTTCCATACATTTATTAAATAATTGCACCAACCACTCCAAAACTATATCCCCACCTGCTTTTAACATTTCTATCTTTTCCCATCAATCCCGGCTGCCTTACCCCCTTTCATTTTACCTACTGCCTCACGAACTTCCCCCACACTCACAACTGGCTCTTCCTCACTCCTACAAGATGTTATTCCTCCTTGCCCTATACACGAAATCACAGCTTCCCTATCTTCATCAACATTTAACATTCCTCAAAATGTTCCCTCCATCTTCCCAATACCTCTAACTCTCCATTTAATAACTCTCCTCTCCTATTTTTAACTGACAAATCCATTTGTTCTCTAGGCTTCCTTAACTTGTTAATCTCACTCCAAAACTTTTTCTTATTTTCAACAAAATTTGTTGATAACAGCTCACCCACTCTCTCATTTGCTCTCTTTTTACATTGCTTCACCACTCTCTTAACCTCTCTCTTTTTCTCCATATACTCTTCCCTCCTCTTGCATCACTTCTACTTTGTAAAAACTTCTCATATGCTAACTTTTTCTCCCTTACTACTCTCTTTACATCATCATTCCACCAATCGCTCCTCTTCCCTCCTGCACCCACTTTCCTGTAACCACAAACTTCTGCTGAACACTCTAACACTACATTTTTAAACCTACCCCATTCCTCTTCGACCCATTGCCTATGCTCTCATTAGCCCATCTATCCTCCAATAGCTGTTTATATCTTACCCTAACTGCCTCCTCTTTTAGTTTTAAAACCTTCACCTCTCTCTTCCCTGATGCTTTATTCTCCTTGTATCCATCTACCTTTTACTCTCAGTGTAGCTACAACTAGAAAGTGATCTGATATATCTGTGGCCCCTCGATAAACATGTACATCCTGAAGTCTACTCAACAGTCTTTTATCTACCAATACATAATCCAACAAACTACTGTCATTTTGCCCTACATCATATCTTGTATACCTATTTATCATATTTTTCTTAAAATATGTATTACCTATAACTAAACCCCTTTCTATACAAAGTTCAATCAAAGGGCTCCCATTATCATTTACACCTGGCACCCCAAACTTACCCACCACACACTCTCTAAAAGTTTCTCTTACTTCAGCATTCAGGTCCCCTACCACAATTACTCTCTCACCTGGTTCAAATGTTCCAATACATTCACTTAACATCTCCCAAAATCTTTTTCTCTCCTCTACATTCCTCTCTTCTCCAGGTGCATACACGCTTGTTATGACCCACTTTTCGCATTCAACCTTTACTTTAATCCACATAATTCTTGAATTTACACATTCATATTCTCTTTTCTCCTTCCATAACTGATCCTTCAACATTACTGCTACCCCTTCCTTTGCTCTAACTCTCTCAGATACTCCAGATTTAATCTTATTTATTTCCCCCCACTGAAACTCCCCTACCCCCTTCAGCTTTGTTTTGCTTAGGGCCAGAACATCCAACTTCTTTTCATTCATAACATCAGCAATCATCTGTTTCTTGTCATCTGCACTACATCCACGCACATTCAAGCATCCCAGTTTTATGAAGTTTTTCTACTTCTCTTTTTTAATAAATGTCTACAGGAGAAGGGGTTACTAGCCCATTGCTCCTGGCATTTTAGTCGCCTCACACGACACGCATGGCTTACGGAGGAAAGATTCTTTTCCACTTCCCCATGGACAATAGAAGAAATAAAGAAGAACAAGAGCTATTTAGAAAAAGGAGAAAAACCTAGATGTATGTATATACAGTGGACCCCCGCATAACGATTACCTCCGAATGCGACCAATTATGTAAGTGTATTTATGTAAGTGCGTTTGTACGTGTATGTTTGGGGGCCTGAAATGGACTAATCTACTTCACAATATTCCTTATGGGAATAAATTCAGTCAGTACTGGCACCTGAACATACTTATGGAGTGAAAAAATATCGTTAACCGGGGGTCCACTGTATATATATATATATGCATGTGCGTGTCTGTGAAGTGTGACCAAAGTGTAAGTAGGAGTAGCAAGATATCCCTGTTATCTAGCGTGTTTATGAGACAGAAAAAGACACCAGCAATCCTACCATCATGCAAAACAGTTACAGGTTTCTGTTTCACAGTCATCTGGCAGGACGGTAGTACTTCCCTGGGTGGTTGCTGTCTTCCAACCTACTACCTATACGTGTAATAATAATATAGTTTTAAGGCTGATGTAAATACCTTGCATGTTACATCACTTATTCATCTTTCAACACACCGGCCGTATCCCACCAAGGCAGGGTGGCCCAAAAAGAAAAACAAAAGTTTCTCTTTTAAACTTTAGTAATGTATACAGGAGAAGGGGTTACTAGCCCCTTGCTGCCAGCATACTAGTCGCCTCTTATAACATGCATGGATATCACTTGTACTTTTCTAATTGAATTACTAAACATGTATACTATGTATACATGTAATGATTTAGTTTAAAGGTCACCTGTAATACCTTGTATAATATTGGAGCCTTCCATAAAGTGGTTATACATATTAATTATCTCAATTTTATAATTTTTTGTTTATTCTTTTTAGTAATATATACAGGAGAAGGGGTTACTAGCCCCTTGCTCCCGGCATTTTAGTTGCCTCTTACGACACGCATGGCTTACAGAGGAAGAATTCTGTTCCACTTCCCCATGGAGATAAGAGGAAATAAACAAGAACAAGAATTAGAAAGAAAATAGAAGAAAACCCAGAGGGGTGTGTATATATATCTTGTACGCATATGTGTAGTGTGACCTAAGTGTAAGTAGAAGTAGCAAGACGTACCTGTAATCTTGCATATTTATGAGACAAAAGACACCAGCAATCCTACCATCATGTAAAACAATTACAGGCTTCGTTTTACACTCACTTGGCAGGACAGTAGTACCTCCCTGGGTGGTTGCTGTCTACCAGCCTACTACCTCCTACAACCTGCACCTCTGTAAAAACAGTGATTATGTGTGAGTGAGGTGAAAGTGTTGAATGATGATGAAAGTATTTTCTTGTTGGGGATTTTCTTTCTTTTTGAGTCACCCTGCCTCGGTGGGAGACGGCCGACTTGTTAAAAAAAAAAAATTATAATATACTGTTCCTCTCTTTCTAGACAGAGTTTGACTTTCTATAGCACTGTAAGACCTCCAGGTATACAGTGCTCTCAGGGTCCTCACTCTGAGAAAATGTCCTAGTCTCATTTTGGAATACCCCCCAAAAGAATCATACTGATGCTTCCCCATGGCAGCTAAGAGTCATGTGAGTGATACTGGTCATGGCAAAAAAAGGTTTAAGCATTTATATCTTGATGTTATGAAGAAAATTTAAATATTAGATAAAAGTGGTGCAGGTGTGGTAGAGATGGTGAGAATGTTCCTACCTTGCGAATTTACTAACTTTTTTCACCAAGGAATTTTAGGAGGTAGATCATGTGCGTATAAGGACTTCAATAATCAGAGACTATTGAGGAAAGTTAAGGCACACACAATAGGAGGAGAAATTTTTTTCCTGGGTAGAGGCGTGGTTTGGGTAGTAGGTTGTTAGACAGCAACCACCCAGGGAAGTACCACCATCCTGCCAGTTGAGTGTAAAATGAAACCCTGTAATTGTTTAACATGATGGTAAGATTGTGGTGTCTTTTTTCTGTGTCATAAACGTGCAAGAGTTCAGGTACGTCTTGCTGCTTCTACTTACATTTAGGTCACACTACACGTGCATGTACAAGTATATACCTACACACCCTTCTGGGTTTTCTTCTATATTTCTTACTAGTTCTTGTTTTTGTTTATTTCCAATTATTTCCATGGGCAAGTGGAACAGGATTCTTTCTCCATAAGCCATGCGTGTCATAAGAGGCGACTAAAATGCCAGGAGCAAGGGGCTAGTAAAAGGAGAAACTTTTGGTTTTCCCTTTAGGCCACTCCGCCTTGGTAGGATATGGCCTGTGCATTGAAAGAAGAAAGAAGAGGTGTAGTTGACAGATAGGTAGCAGAGAGTTTGCATAAATGGGGAAAAATCTGAGTGGGGTAAGCGTCATGAGTGGTGCTCCACAGGGGTCAGTGTTGGGTCCCTTGTTGTTCACAATCTACATAAATGACATAGATGAGGGAATAAACAGCTACATAAGCAGGTTTGCCATCGAATTCATTCTGACGAGGACATTAGAGCACTCCAGGAAGATTTGAATGGACTGATGGACTGATACAGTGGTCAGAGAAGTGGCAGATGCAGTTTAGTATAGACAAATGCAAAGTTCTAAACATTGGACAGGAAAATAACCATGCCACATTTAAACTAAATAATGTAGATCTTAATATTACTGATTGCAAAAAGGAATTGGGAGTTCTGGTTAACAGTGATCTAAAACCAAGACAACAGTGCATAAGTGTTTGCAATAAAGTGAACAGAATCCTTGGCTTTGTAGCAAGAAGCATAAATAATAGAAATCCTCGGGTTGTTCTTCAACTCTATATGTCTTTGGTTAGGCCTCATTTAGATTATGCTGCACAGTTTTGGTTGCCATATTACAGAATGGATATAAATACACTGGTAAACATACAAAGGAGGACGACAAAGTTGATCCCAGGTATCAGAAATCTTCCTGATGAGGATAGACTGAGGCCCTGAATCTGCACTCTGTAGAAAGGCAAAGAATTAAGGGGCTATGATTCAGGTGTATGAATGGAAAACTGGAATAAATAAAGCGTGCTGAAAATATCTAGCCTAGACAGGACTCACAGCAATGGTTTTAAGTTGGAAGAAATTCAGATTCAAGAAGGATATAGGAGAGCACTGGTTTGGTAATAGAGTTGTAGATGAGTGGAGCAAACTCCCCAGTACCGTCATAGGAGCTAAAATGTGTAGTTTTAAAAATAGGTTAGATAAATACATGAGTGGGTGTGGGTGGGTGTGAGTTGGACCTAACCAGCTTGTGCTACTAGATCAATTGCCGTGTTCCTTCCTTAAGCGGATGTGACCTGACCTGACTAGGTTGGGTCGTTGGCTTAAGCCGATAGGAGACTTGGACCTGCCTCGCATGGGCCAGTAGGCCTGTTGCAGTGTTCCTTCTTTCTTATGTTCTGATGAACTTAATGAAGCATCAGTTTGTACACTTCAAAATAATAAAGCAAATATATTGCCTCCCAGGTTGTCACCTCCCAGGTTGTCACCTCCCAGGTTGTCACCTCCCAGGTTGTCACCTCCCAGGTTGTCACCTCCCCAGGTTTCACCTCCCAGGTTGTCACCTCCCAGGTTGTCACCTCCAGGTTGTCACCTCCAGGTTTTGCACCTCCCAGGTTGCCGCCCTCCCGGGTTTTGTCACTCCCAGGTTGTCACCCCCCAGGTTGTCACCTCCCAGGTTGTCACCTCCCAGGTTGTCACCTCCCAGGTTGTCACCTCCCAGGTTGTCACCTCCCAGGTTGTCACCTCCCAGGTTGTCACCTCCCAGGTTGCCGCCTCCCAGGTTGTCGCCTCCCAGGGTGCCGCCTCCCAGGTTGCCGCCTCCCAGGTGTCCTCCCAGGTTGTCGCCTCCCAGGTTGTCGCCTCCCAGGTTGCCGCCTCCCAGGTTGCCGCCTCCCAGGTTGTCGCCTCCCAGGTTGTCGCCTCCCAGGTTGTCGCCTCCCAGGTTGTCGCCTCCCAGGTTGTCGCCTCCCAGGTTGTCGCCTCCCAGGTTGTCGCCTCCCAGGTTGTCGCCTCCCAGGTTGCCGCTCCAGGTTGCCGCCTCCCAGGTTGCCGCCTCCCAGGTTGCCGCCTCCCAGGTTGTCGCCTCCCAGGTTGTCACCTCCTGGAAAGAATGACACATAGTCACAACAGGTAAATAAAACTGAAAACTTATTGACTGAGTAGAATGAACAATAAACAAAGAAAGGTGCACCACTTAGTTTCATCTTACTAATTGAAAAAGCCTTAGAGTACTATAACACAGTGTGTGATGAGGAACAAACACTTGAACAAGTGTGTTTAGCACTGGCTGCTTCCACAACTTTAAGTTACATAATAGTAAGTTTTCTGGTGACAGTGCTTCAGCTGATCACCACAGCAGCCAAATAAGTTCCCCGATGAATTGCAGAAAATTATTTCTGAGGATGGCTACCAGCCACAGCAAGTGTTTAAATCTGATTAGACAAGTGTGTTTTAGAAGATAATGCCAACAAGATCTTACTTCATTTTGCAAGAGAAAAGTTCTCCCGGATTCAAGGCAGCAAAGGATCACTTTCACCTTGATTTTTACAGTAATGCATCAGGTAATTTTAGGTTTAGGCTCTTGGTTATTTACCGCTCCAAGACTCCTCGTGCTTGGAAAGGTGTAGAGCAAAGCACCTACCAGTGATTTTTGGGGGTCAAACCAGTCAGAATGGATGACAGAGGAAGTATTTATTGACTGGTTTAAACATCACTTTGTTCCTGAAGTCAAGTTTTATCTGCACAGCAAGAACCATGCATTCAAGGTTCTCTTCACTCCTGATAATTCCTGTACTCATCCAGAAGCTTTGCTGGATGTGAACCCACATATTAAAGTTGTATTTTTACCTCTAAATACAACATCTTTAATATAATCACTGGATCATGGAGTTATTAAGTCATTCAAGTGTAACTACACAAGACTTAAGAAATCGTAATGACACGATTGCAAATAAACCATACCCCCGGCCGGGATTGAACCCGCGGTCATAGAGTCTCAAAACTCCAGCCCGTCGCGCTAGCCACTAGACCAGCTAGCCACAATAAGATTCATCCAACTAGGTATATTTCTACACCATAGCAAGTTACACAGGCACCTCTGGACCACAATGCAAGTTTTTTTCAGACGAATCTCCAGCTAGCGTGGCCGTGACGAACTCTAGCTCAAGTCCCTTCACTTTCCGTCAACATGACTTAAGAAATCGTAATGACACGATTGCAATCGTGTCATTACGATTTCTTAAGTCATGTTGACGGGCAGTGAAGGGACTTGAGCTAGAGTTCGTCACGGCCACGCTAGCTGGAGATTCGTCTGTAAAAACTTGCATTTGTGGTCACAGAGGTGCCTGTGCTAACTTTCCTATGGTGTAGAAATATACCTAGTTGGATGAATCTTATTTTGGCTAGCTGGTCTAGTGGCTAGCGCGACGGGCTGGAGTTTTGAGACTCTATGACCGCGGGTTCAATCCCGGCCGGGGGTATGGTTTAACTACACAAGTGATGAAAAAACTTGTTGAATCAGCAAACTCAGACTCCAACCTGGCAGTACCAAACTTCTGGAATAAATATAACTTTGCAGATGCCATCAGCTATGCTTGAAGTGCATGGAATGAAGTCCCACAATCAACATTAAAAACAGACTGGGGAAAGTTATGGCCTTCTGTAGTTAATTCTTTCACTTGTTTTCTCTCACTTGAGAGTCAGGTGCTGGAAATAGTTCAGTTGGCAAGGATATTACCAGGTGATGACTTTGATGATATGCAGGAGGAGGATAAACCATACCCCCGGCTGGGATTGAACCCGCGGTCATAGAGTCTCAAAACTCCGGCAGTGAAGGGACTTGAGCTAGAGTTCGTCACGGCCACGCTAGCTGGAGATTTGTCTGTAAAAACTTGCATTTGTGGTCACAGTGGTGCCTGTGCTAACCTTCCTATGGTGTAGAAATATACCTAGCTGGATGAATCTTATTGTGGCTAGCTGGTCTAATGGCTAACGCGACAGGCTGGAGTTTTGAGACTCTATGACGCGGGTTCAATCCCGGCCGGGGGTATGGTTTGTTTGCAATCGTGTCATTACGATTTCTTGAGTCATGCAGGAGGATGATGTGAAGGAGCTCCTAGATGATGATGATGATGATGATGATGATGATGATGACAGAAGTCCAGAGGAAATGTTGACAGAGTTCAGTGCACAGATACAAGAGGGGACAGATAACAGAGGAAGATGAAGAAGATCCTGAAGAAAAACGTTTAACATTGCGGGTTAGTTACATGAGCAGTTCCATGTTGCTCCCAAAACTAGCAGACTTTTTCACTGAAGAGGACCCTGACAAATCTAGAAGCAGTGCTCTGAAACAGTGTCTAGAGCAGCTGATGATACCTTACTGTCAGCTGTGTAAAGTACTGCAGAGTAAAAGAAACCAGAGATACACTACAGAATTTATCCCTTCTCCAGTAAAACCATTGACTTTAGTACCCGAACCCCAACCATCCACTTTCAGCTGACAACCACCATCCACCTGAGCTGACAATCTATAACCATTCACTTCAGCTGACAGTCTACAACCATCTACCTAGATGACAAAAAGCCATCCACCTCAGTGACAATCAGCAACCATCCACCAGCCTCAGCTTGATAAACCATCCACCCCCTCAGCTGACAATAGCCATCCACCACCTCAGCTGATAACAACCGTCTCCACCCCTCAGTTGACAACAACCATCCACCACCTCATTCCAGTTAGAGCCACAGCATCCTCATCGACAAACACCAGCAAACACAGTTTATAGTAAGAAATAATATTTCTGTTACATTTGGAGACAAAAAAAATTGTTGTTTGTTTTTTTGGGAACATAATGCTATTTTTCTTTAAGTTCTTCATATTATTTATACAATTCATCTTACACTAAATTTTCAGGAATGTAACTACTGTGTTAATTGATGGTCTGCTGTATATATATGATGGAAAGATCACAGACAAGCAATATCAGATGAGAACAAAACCCCATGGGGGGTTGAATGGTAGCTGTAGGCCTTTGTGTTGCAGCCAACACTCTTTGTAAGAGCTTTCAATGTTCAAAGATAATAAGATCAAAAAGCATCACGGTCAGCAGGTGATATTGCACTGTGCAATATTAACCAAAATTGATAATGTGAGAAATCGTTAAAGTGCCTTAATTTTACAATTTTTTACTTTATATTTGCCCTTTAAGGTCTTTTGAGTTTTTTCTTGTGGGGCTTACCCCAGGCCCGGTTCCTAAAGTTTTTATATTTTGTGTCTTTACAGTTTTTTCG
>NC_069463.1:3380001-3483474 GCF_026875155.1 Cherax quadricarinatus
TTGGTAACTCTTGCTGTCTTGAGTAGTTTCGGGAAGGTGCTTGTTTCTAGTGACTTGTTAAAAAGTAATGAAATAGCATGCGAGAGGACATGGGCCGCTCGCTTGTACAATATTGGTGGGACATGAGACAGGTTCCCTGAGTTATTTTTAAGTGACTTCATAATCTCAGTAACTTCGGTGGGCTCAGTTGGTACAAGATAGAAGGAATTTGGGAAGTTCCCATCTAGATAGTCCCCGGCATGGGCGTTGGTATGTGGGATTTTACTGGCGAGGTTAGATCCTATGGTTGAAAAGAAGCCGTTTATCTTGTTAGCTGTTTCAGTGGGATGCAGTGGTGTTTCGTTAGGTTTAGTTAGGACAATATTCTTGGTTTTTTCAGTTTGTGGGTCCCTAGAATCTGAGAGAGTGTTTTCCAGGTCTTTTTTATATCTCCTCTTGTGTCAGTGAATCTGCTGGAGTAGCACAGTTGTTTGGCTTTCTTTATTACTTTGGTGAGAACTGATGAATAGTGTTTAAGAATATCTTTGTGTATTAAGCCCTGTCTAAATTACTTTTCATATTGGTGTTTCTTATCAATGGATTTCAGAATGCTGCTGGTTAGCCATGGGCAACCGAGCCGTTTATTCGTGATCTGTTTCGTTTTTATAGGACAATGTTGGTTGTATAGTCTAAGTAATTTGTTAAGAAAAATGTCTGTCCAGTCGTCAATACCATTGGCCTTGGAGAATTCTGTAGGCCATTCAACAGTCTCTAGGTCAGCTGTGAACTTCCTTATTGAGGCATCGTCATGGAGTCTAAATGAAACTTTGTTGTATTCCAGTGGTGGCTTACTAATGTTTGTTAAGAGGAAGGTTGGGTAGTGGTCTGTAGTGCTGTCTGTGATTATCCCTGATTTAAGGGGGGCTAGTATATTGGTCCATATGTGGTCTATTATGGTTGCACTTGTCTCAGTGAGTCTGGTTGGTTTAGTTATTGTTGGTATGAGAAGTGTGTTGTTCATATTGTTGATGAAATCAGTTACAGGCTGATCATCTAGTAGGCCAAGGTTGATGTTGAAGTCTCCAGCTAAGAGAAGGGGGTGCTTGTTCATTTGTCTGTTTGTTATTAGTGACTTTAATTTCTCACTGAAATTTGGGATGTTTGTGTGGGGTATCCGGTAAATGGCACCGATTAATATAGGTGTCTTAAGTTTTTTTACAGTAAAATTAGCAAAAATGTATTCTCCATATTCACCACTGAAGCAAGTGTTGCTAATACAAGATAGTTGGTTGGAGTAATAGATTGCAATACCACTCCTAACTTGGTATGGTCTGCAGTTGTGGATTGCTGTGTATCCTGGTAGAGGGTAGATATCAATTGTGTCCTGCTTAAGCCAGGTCTCAGTAAGAATGATGCAGGAGAAGGGTGTCTTTACCGACTCAAGGAGTGCCAGGAGGTCATCATAGTGTTTGCTTAAGGACCTGATGTTGTAGTTAAGAACTGATAGACTTTTAGCACTGTTTAGGATAGTGCTGGCTTGTGATGCTGTGTAATTCAATTCAATTCAATTCAAACTTTATTCTCTATAAGTATTACAATGCTGAGTTTACAGAATTTGGTTATTGTGTGGTTTACATGTAGTAAAATAATAATTACAGAGTGTACCACTAGAACGCCTAGCATGGCTAGGCATTTCGGGCAGACTTATATTAAATCTTAGGTTTAAAATGTTACAGAATTATGAGATAAGTTGGTATTATGGCTAAGTGACTAAATACTAGTTGTGAGTTTAGCAATGTGAATGCTTTTGTTTTGGCACTATACATAGTTTCAGTATTGGAGTATCACAGGCCAACTTTTGACTAGTTAAGATTCATTATTTTGAGATTGAGATTGATATTTCTGTTTATGGTCAAATGGGTGAGTGAGTGTAAGTGTGAACCACCAGGTGGTATTCGTATTATTAGTTGACAGGGTGTATCAGGGAGATAAGATGTTTTCTGATGGTAGTTTTGAAGGTGATGAATGTGTCTGCAGTTTTGGAATTTTCAGGTAGGGTGTTCCAGATTTTAGGGCCTTTGACATACATTGAATTTTTGTAAAGGTTTAGTCGGACACGGGGAATGTCATAGAGATGTTTGTGTCTGGTGTTGTGCCTGTGGGTTCTGTCACAACTATCAAGAAAGCATTTTAGGTCAAGGTTAATATTGGAATTTAAGGTCCTGTAGATGTAGATTGCACAGTAGTAAGTGTGGATGTACTGAACAGGGAGTAAGTTTAGATCTATGAAGAGTGGGGGGTGTGTTGCCAGGGATGGGATTTAGTGATTATTCTTACTGCGGCTTTTTGTTGGGTTATTATTGGCTTTAGGTGTGTTGCTGCAGTTGAACCCCAAGCACAGATAGCATAGGTGAGGTATGGTATATAAGTGAATGGTATAGTGTGAGAAGGGCAGTTTGCGGCACGTAGTATCGTATCTTGGAGAGGATCCCAACCGTTTTGGATACTTTTTTGGTTATGTGTTGGGTATGGGTGCTGAAGTTCAGGTTGTTGTCGAGGTATAGGCCTAGGAATTTGCCCTCATTATGCCTGGTAATTAGAGTGTTGTCGATCTTAATGTTAATTTGCGCATCTCCTGCTCTGCTACCAACATAATGTAGTAGGTTTTGTCAACGTTAAGCGTAAGTTTATTGGCTGTCATCCAAGTCGATATTTTGATCAGCTCCTCATTAACAATGGTGTTGAGGGTTGCAAGATTAGGGTGAGAGATGACATAAGTCGTGTCGTCAGCAAAGAGAATGGGGTTCAGGTGTCGAGATACGTTTGGAAGATCATTGATGTATATGTATAAAGGCAGTTACTTTCCAGTAGGTTTTGATTGGGTGTTATGTTGTGGAGGTTTATATCAGGGTCGACGTAATCATTCATCTTCTAGGTTTAAATAGTGGTTATTTATATCCTGTATTGTGCAGTGAGTTCTAATACTGATATCTGTAATAGTGGGAAGTTCGGACAAGTATATAGCTAAAGCACTTTTGTCATATAGAGTATAGTCAATAATAAACATAATGAAGTTTATATTGTCTATGTGTTGTGCTAGAATGAGCTAAAGTACAACTAAGTATAAACTAAAAATATAAAAGTACAAATTAAAAATAGCACCAGACTCTCACTTGTAATTGCACTAGGGTCTAATATAATGAATTTGGTGTTGTCTATGTATTGGGCTAGAATGAGCTAAAGTACAACTAGGTTTAATCTCTTAATATAAAAAATACTAGTTTAAAATGGCACAAGACTCTCACTTGTAATTGCACTAAGGTCTAATATAATACTAGAGTATAACTAAATTTAATTTGACAAGACAAAATGCGCAAGTTGAGGTAGCAAAAGAAAGTAAAAAATAATAAGAAAATAAAAATGGCAATGACTTGGTTATAATATGATAGTAAGATGGTAGACAGGATAATATTAAAGTTGGAGTTGAATATTTAAGCTTAAAAATTGGTAACAAAAGGTTAAGAAAAGTAAAATAAAGTTGGGTGATAAAGTCTAAAATAGAAAAGGGCAATTATAAAAAAGTAAATAATAAAATTTGGTAATAAACTTTACAAATAATAAGGGCAATAATAAAAAGTTTAAAATAGATTGGGCAATAAGGTATTGGTAAAATTGGGCAAGTAAAAGATTGGGTAATTAACTCAAGACTAGAATAGTGCAATAATAAAATGAAAAGTTTACAATAAAGTTGGGCACTAAAATATAAAATAAAAATGGGCAATAATTCAGTAATGGTCCCAGATTTTCGTTTAGCAGATTACAATGGGCTTAGAGAACACTTATCATCTGTAGACGGGAGTAACGAAGAGAACTATCAGTATGACAGCTTTCGTAACACAATACATGCTGCCCAAAGGACATTTATCCCATATAAGAAAATTAGATTAATAGAAATGACCCCAAATGGATTAATAATAGGCTCAAATATATCTTAAGACAGAAGAAAGGAATTTATAGGCGTATTAAAAGAGGTGAGGGTCATCTTATGAATCAGTATATTGACATTAAGAGGGATGTTAAAAAGGGGATAAGAAAAGCTAAATGGGACTATGAAATTAAAGTTGCTAGGGATTCAAACACTAACCCAAAAAGTTTTTTCCAGGTTTATAGAAAAAAGTTAGAGATAAGATAGGTCCCCTTAAAAATAACTCTAGGCACCTTACTGACAAGGAGAATGAAATGTGCTCTATTCTTAATTATTTTCTCTCGGTTTTCACTCAGGAAGACACTGACAATATCCCAGTAATTAATTTTTATAGTGGGCTTGAAGATGATAAATTATGCAATATCACAGTCACTAGCGAAATGGTTATCAAACAGATAGACCGATTAAAGCAAAATAAATCCCCGGCCCCTGATGAACTTTCTTCAAGGATTCTTAAAGAGTGTAAAATGGAACTCTGTGAACCTTTAACTAATTTTTTAATTTATCTCTTCAAACAGGTGTAGTGCCTGATATGTGGAAGATGGCTAATGTAATTCCTATTTTTAAAGCAGGGGACAAGTCGTTACTGTCAAATTATCACCCAATAAGCCTAACCTCAATTGTAGGCAAATTACTAGAATCAATTATAGCTGATAATATAAGAAGCCATCTCGATAGGCACAATTTGATTAATGATACTCAACATGGTTTCACCAGGGGCCGTTCCTGCCTAACTAATTTATTAACCTTCTTCAGCAAAGCTTTTGAGGCCGTTGATCAGGATAAAGAATTCGATATTGTTTATTTAGATTTCAGTAAGGCTTTTGATAGAGTACCACATCAGAGACTGTTGAAGAAAGTGGCTGCTCATGGCATTGGGGGAAAAATGCTGTCATGGATCGAGTCATGGCTCGCTAATAGGAAGCAGAGGGTGTGCATAAACGGGGTTAAATCTGAGTGGGGATCTGTAACAAGTGGCATTCCGCAGGGATCAGTTTTAGGCCCATTGTTGTTTATAAAATATATAAACAACCTTGACGAGGGAATTACTAGTGACATAGCAAATTTGCTGATGGCACGAAGATAGGTAGGATAATCGATTCAGACGTTGATGTCTCTCAACTTAAGGAGGATTTAGAAAAACTCAATTTGTGGTCAGAAAAGTGGCAGATGCTGTTCAATGTAGATAAATGTAAAGTTCTAAAGCTTGGAAATGTCCATAACCCTAGCACCTACCAGCTTAATAATGTTGAACTTAGCCGTATAGAATACGAAAAGAATTTGGGGGTTATGGTAAGCAGCAACCTTAAACCAAGACAGCAATGCCTAAGCATGCATAATAAGGCAATTCGATTGGGATTTATATCAAGAAGTGTAACCAACAAAAGTCCAGAGGTTATACTGCAGCTTTATACATCATTAGTAAGGCCTCACCTGGATTATGCAGCTCAGTTCTGGTCTCCATATTACAGAATGGACATAAATTCGCCAGAAAACATTCAGCGTAGGATGACTAAATTAATACATAGCATTAGAAATCTTCTTTATGAAGAAAGATTGAAGACCCTTAAATTGCATTCACATGTTAGACGAAGAATGAGGGGAGACATGATCGAAGTGTATAAGTGGAAGATGGGTACTAATAAAGGGGATATGAATAAGGTCTTGAGGATATCTCTCCAAGAGAGAACCCGGGGTAATGGATTCAAATTAGACAAGTTTAGATTTAGAAAGGATATAGGAAAGTACTGGTTTGGAAATAGGGTAGTTGATGAGTGGAACAGTCTACCTAGTTGGCTTATTGAGGCTGAAACCTTGGGTAGTTTCAAATTTAGGTTGGATAAATACAGAGGGAAGAGTATATGGAGAAAAAGAGAGAGGTTAAGAGAGTGGTGAAGCAATGCAAAAAGAGAGCAAATAAGAGAGTGGGTGAGATGTTATCAACAAATTTTGTTGAAAATAAGAAAAAGTTTTGAGTGAGATTAACAAGTTAGAAAGCCTAGAGAACAAATGGATTGTCAGTTAAAAATAGGAGAGGAGAGTTATTAAATGGAGAGTTAGAGGTATGGGAAGATGGAGGGAATATTTTGAAGAATTGTTAAATGTTGATGAAGATAGGGAAGCTGTGATTTCATGTATAGGGCAAGGAGGAATAACATCTTGTAGGAGTGAGGAAGAGCCAGTTGTGAGTGTAGGGGAAGTTCGTGATGCAGTAGGTAAAATGAAAGGGGGTAAGGCAGCTGGGATTGATGGAATAAAGATAGAAATGTTAAAAGCAGGTGGGGATATAGTTTTGGAGTGGTTGGTGCAATTATTTAATAAATGTATGGAATAGGGTAAGGTACCTAGGGATTGGCAGAGAGCATGCATAGTTCCTTTGTATAAAGGCGAAGGGGACAAAAGAGAGTGCAAAAATTATAGGGGGATAAGTCTGTTGAGTTGTAGGTAGTAGGTTGGTAGACAGCAACTGCCCAGGGAGGTACTACCATCCTGCCAAGTGAGTGTAAAACGAAAGCCTGTAATTGTTTTACATGATGATAGGATTGCTGGTGTCTTTTGTCTGTCTCATAAATATGCAAGATTACAGGTACGTCTTGCTACTTGTACTTACACTTAGGTCACACTACACATATGTGTACAAGCATATATATACACACCCCTCTGGGTTTTCTTCTATTTTCTTTCTAATTCTTGTTCTTGTTTATTTCCTCTTATCTCCATGGGGAAGTGGAACAGAATTCTTCGTCTGTAAGCCATGCGTGTCATAAGAGGCAACTAAAATGCCGGGAGCAAGGGGCTAGTAACCACTTCTTCTGTATATATTACTAAATTTAAAAGGAGAAACTTTAGTTTTTTCTTTTGGGCCACCCCACCTCGGTGGGATACGGCTGGCATGTTGAAAGAAAGAAGAAGTCTGTTGAGTATACCTGCTAAAGTGTATGATAGAGTTATTATTGAAAGAATTAAGAGTAAGACGGAGAATAGGATAGCAGATGAACAAGGAGGCTTTAGGAAAGGTAGGGGGTGTGTGGACCAGGTGTTTACAGTGAAACATATAAGTGAAGAGTATTTAGATAAGGCTAAAGAGGTTTTTGTGGCATTTATGGATTTGGAAAAGGCATATGACAGGGTGGATAGGGGGGCAATATGGCAGATGTTGCAGGTGTATGGTATAGGAGGTAGGTTACTGAAAGCAGTGAAGAGTTTTTACGAGGATAGTGAGGCTTAAGTTAGAGTATGTAGGAAAGAGGGAGATTATTTCCCAGTAAAAGTAGGCCTTAGACAAGGGTGTGTGATGTCCCCGTGGTTGTTTAATATATTTATAGATGGGGTTATAAGAGAAGTAAATGCGAGGGTCTTGGCAAGAGGCGTGTAGTTAAAAGATAAAGAATCAAACATAAAGTGGGAGTTGTCACAGTTGCTCTTTGCTGATGACACTGTGCTCTTGGGAGATTCTGAAGAGAAGTTGCACAGGTTGGTGGATGAATTTGGTGGAGTATGTAAAAGAAGAAAATTAAAAGGGAATACAGGAAAGAGTAAGGTTATGAGGATAGCAAAAAGATGAGGTTATGAAAGATTGGATATCAGATTGGAGGGAGAGAGTATGGAGGAGGTGAATGTATTCAGATATTTGGGAGTGGACGTGTCAGCGGATGGGTCTATGAAAGATGAGGTGAATCATAGAATTGATGAGGGGAAAAGGGTGAGCGTGCACTAGGAGTCTGTGGAGACAAAGAACTTTGTCCTTGGAGCCAAAGAGGGGAATGTATGAGAGTATAGTTTTACCAATGCTCTTATATGGGTGTGAAGCATGGGTGATGAATGTTGCAGCGAGGAGAAGGCTGGAGGCAGTGGAGATGTCATGTCTGAGGGCAATGTGTGGTGTGAATATAATGCAGAGAATTCGTAGTTTGGAAGTTAGGAGGAGGTGCAGGATTGCCAAAACTGTTGTCCAGAGGGCTGAGGAAGGGTTGTTGAGGTGGTTCGGACATGTAGAGAGAATGGAGCAAAACAGAATGACTTCAAGAGTGTATCAGTCTGTAGTGGAAGGAAGGCAGGGTAGGGGTCGGCCTAGGAAAGGTTGGGGGAAGGGGTTAAAGGAGGTTTTGTGTGCGAGGGGCGTGGACTTCCAGCAGGCATGCGTGAGCATGTTTGATAGGAGTGAATGGAGACAAATGGTTTTTAATACTTTACGTGCTGTTGGAGTGTGAGCAAAGTAACATTTATGAAGGGATTCAGGGAAACCGGCAGGCCGGGCTTGAGTCCTGGAGATGGGAAGTACAGTGCCTGCACTCTGAAGGAGGGGTGTTAATGTTGCAGTTTAAAAACTAGTGTAAAGCACCCTTCTGGCAAGACAGTGATTGAGTGAACGATGGTGAAAGTTTTTCTTTTTCGGGCCACCCTGCCTTGGTGGGAATCGGCCAGTGTGCTAATAAAAAAATAATAAAAATACAGAGGAAGTAATTGTGGTAGGGGACCTGAATGCTAAAGTAGGAGAAACTTTTAGAGAGGGTGCGGTAGGTAAGTTTGGGGTGCCAGGTGCAAATGATAATGGGAGCCCTTTGATTGAACTTTGTATAGAAAGGGGTTTAGTTATAGGTAATGCATATTTTAAGAAAAAGAGGATAAATAAGTATACAAGATATGATGTAGGGCAAAATGACAGTAGTTTGTTGGATTATGTATTGGTAGATAAAAGACTGTTGAGTAGACTTCAGGATGTACATGTTTATAGAGGGGCCACAGATATATCAGATCACTTTTTAGTTGTAGGTACACTGAGAGTAAAAGGTAGATGGGATACAAGGAGAATAGAAGCATCAGGGAAGAGAGAGATTAAGGTTTATAAACTAAAAGAGGAGGCAGTTAGGGTAAGATATAAACAGCTATTGGAGGATAGATAGGCTATTGAGAGCATAGGCAATGGGGTCAAAGAGATATGGGGTAGGTTTATAAATGTAGTGTTAGAGTGTTCAGCAGAATTTTGTGGTTATAGGAAAGTGGGTGCAGGAGGGAAGAGGAGCAATTGGTGGAATGATGTAAAGAGAGAAAGTAAGGGAGAAAAAGTTAGCATATGAGAAGTTTTTACAAAGTAGAAGTGATGCAAGGAGGGAAGAGTATATGGAGAAAAAGAGAGAGGTTAAGAGAGTTGTGAAGCAATGTAAAAAGAGAGCAAATGAGAGAGTGGGTGAGATGTTATCAACAAATTTTGTTGAAAATAAGGAAAAGTTTTGGAGTGAGATTAACAAGTTAAGGAAGCCTAGAGTACAAATGGATTTGTCAGTTAAAAATAGGAGAGGAGAGTTATTAAATAGAGAGCTAGAGGCATTACTTGGAGGTTATTCCGGGGATCAACGCCCCCGCGGCCCGGTCCATGACCAGGCCTCCCGATGGATCAGGGCCTGATCAACTAGGCTGTTACTGCTGGCCGCACGCAGTCCAACGTACGAGCCACAGCCCCGGGTGATCCGGCACTGACTTTAGGTATCTGTCCAGCTCTCTCTTGAAGGCAGCCAGGGGTTTATTGGCAATTCCCCTATTGCTTGATGGGAGGCTGTTGAACAGTTTTGGGCCCCAAAACACTTATGGTGTTTTCCCTTTGTGTACCAATGGCGCCCCTACTTTTTATTGGGGGCATTTTGCATCGCCTGCCCAGTCTTTTCTTTCGTAGGGAGTGATTTCTGTGTGCAGATTTGGGACCATTCCTTCAAAGATTTTCCAAGTGTAGATTATGATATATCTCTCCCTCCCGCATTCCAACGAGTACAAGTCAAGTGCTTCCAAGCGTTCCAGTAGTTAAGGTGCTTGACAGAACTTATATGTGCAGTAAAGGATCTCTGTACACTCTCTAGATCTGCGATTTCACCTGCTTTGAATGGAGATGTTAATGTACAGCAGTATTCCAGCCTAGAGAGAACAAGTGATTTGAAAAGGATCATCATTGGCTTGGCATCTCTCGTTTTGAAAGTTCTCATTATCCATCCTATCATTTTCTTTGCACGTGCGATCGTGGCACTGTTGTCATCCTTGAAAGTGAGATCCTCAGACATTACTACTCCCAGGTCCCTTACATTATTTTTCTGCTCTATTGTATGGCCGGAGTCAGTAGTATACTCTGTTCTAGTTATTATCTCCTCCAGTTTTCCATAACGGAGTAGTTGGAATTTGTCCTCATTGAACATCATATTGTTTACCATTGCCCACTGGAAAACTTTGTTTATATCTTCTTGGAGGTTAACCGCGTCCTCAGCAGATGACAGCCTCATGCAGATCCTAGTATCATCCGCAAAGGATGATACGGTGCTGTGGTGTATATCTCTGTTTATGTCTGATATGAGGATAAGGAATAAGATGGGGGCGAGTACTGTGCCTTGTGGGAACAGAGCTCTTCACTATGGCAGCCTCTGATTTAACTCTGTTGACCACTACTCTTTGTGTTCGATTTGTTAGGAAGTTGAAGATCCATCTCCCCACTTTCCCAGTTATTCCTTTAGCACGTATTTTATGGGCTATTACGCCATGATCGCATTTGTCAAATGCTTTTGCAAAGTCTGTGTATATTACATCTGCATTCTGATTTTCTTCCAGTGCATCCAAGGCCATGTCATAGTGATCCAGTAGTTGTGAGAGGCAGGAGCGACCTGCCCTGAACCCATGTTGCCCTGGATTGTGCAGATTTTGGGAATCCAGGTGATTTGCAATCCTGCTTCTTAGCACTCTTTCAAGTGCTAAGATAGAGGGAATATTTTGAGGAATTGTTAAATGTTGGTGGAGATAGGGAAGCTGTGATTTCGTGTATAGGGCAAGGAGGAATAACATCTTGTAGGAGTGAGGAAGAGCCAGTTGTGAGTGTGGAGGAAGTTCGTGAGGCAGTAGGTAAAATGAAAGGGGGTAAGGCACCTGGGATTGATGGGATAAAGATAGAAATGTTAAAAGCAGGTGGGGATATAGTTTTGGAGTGGTTGGTGCTATTATTTAATAAATGTATGGAAGAGGGTAAGGTACCTAGGAATTGGCAGAGAGCATGCATAGTTCCTTTGTATAAAGGCAAAGGGGACAAAAGAGAGTGCAAAAATTATAGGGGGATAAGTCTGTTGAGTATACCTGGTAAAGTGTATGGTAGAGTTATTATTGAAAGAATTAAGAGTAAGATGGAGAATAAGATAGCAGAGGAACAAGGAGGCTTTAGGAAAGGTAGGGGGTGTGTGGACGAGGTGTTTACAGTGAAACGTATAAGTGAACAGTATTTAGGTCAGTCTAAAGAGGTTTTTGTGGCATTTATGGATTTGGAAAAGGCGTATGACAGGGTGGATAGGGGGGCAATGTGGCAGATGTTGCAGGTGTATGGTATAGGACGTAGGTTACTGAAAGCAGTGAAGAGTTTTTTACGAGGATAGTGAGGCTCAACTTAGAGTATGTAGGAAAGAGGGAGATTATTTCCCAGTAAAAGTATGCCTTAGACAAGGATGTGTGATGTCACCGTGGTTGTTTAATATATTTGTAGTTGGGGTTGTAGGAGAAGTAAATGCGAGGGTCTTGGCAAGAGGCGTGGAGTTAAAAGATAAAGAATCACATGTAAAGTGGGATTTGTCACAGTTGCTTTTTGCTGATGACACTGTGCTCTTGGGAGATTCTGAAGAGAAGTTGCAGAGGTTGGTGGATGAATTTGGAAGGGTATGTAAAAGAAGAAAATTAAAAGTGAATACAGGAAAGAGTAAGGTTATGAGGATAACAAAAAGATTAGGTTATGAAAGATTGGATATCAGATTGGAGGGAGAGAGTATGGAGGAGGTGAATGTATTCAGATATTTGGGAGTGGACGTGTCAGCGGATGGGTCTATGAAAGATGAGGTGAATCATAGAATTGATGAGGGGAAAAGGGTGAGTGGTGCACTTAGGAGTCTGTGGAGACAAAGAACTTTGTCCTTGGAGGCAAAGAGGGGAATGTATGAGAGTATAGTTTTACCAATGCTCTTATATGGGTGTGAAGCATGGGTGATGAATGTTGCAGCGAGGAGGAGGCTGGAGGCAGTGGGGATGTCATGTCTGAGGGCAGTGTGTGGTGTGAATATAATGCAGAGAATTCGTAGTTTGGAAGTTAGGAGGAGGTGCAGGATTGCCAAAACTGTTGTCCAGAGGGCTGAGGAAAGGTTGTTGAGATGGTTCGGATGTGTAGAGAGAATGGAGCGAAAAAGAGTGACTTAACCCCTTCAGGGTCCAAGGCCAAAATCTGAAGTGGTGCTCCAGTGTCCAAGAAATTTTGAAAAAAAAAAAAAAAAAAATTATTTTTTCTTACAGAATTAAAGAGCATATTTTTGTGAAAGTAATAAGACAAAAAAAAAATTCTGATCAGTACTTACCGAGATACAGTGCCGAGAAGTTTGTCCAAAATGACCTGGTGGCGGCAACATCGACGAATTCCACATACGCGCATTGCTTTATTTAGCAGTTTTTGTAGTTTTTTCTTTTCTTTTCCAATTTTTTTCTTTTCCTACTAACATTTGGGGCCTGAGAGACAATACTGTATTTTAATGTATATATATAAAACTCACTGTATTGAACACAATAACCGCACTAAAGTTATCATATTATTGTTTACCACTGTTGTTTATTACAATAAACATGCACAAATCTTGTATAATACTAATGTTCTATCATATATTTACATATTTACAATCATGGACATGGTTTTAGAACTGTGGAGCTTGTGGAACTCCTTGAAACAAGGCACCATGCACAGAGGCACCTTACATTCCTCACACATAACCGAGTGTCTTTGCGTCTTTGTTGCTGTCGTTTTGTTTGTGCACAGACGATGCATCTCTTCTGAGCAAATTTCTTCTGAGTTGAAGGAAGCTGTATTATGAAATGATCACCTTCCCTCCTCAAACGCTTGGGTATATCCTGAGGAATTCGAGGACCTTGTCGTATAGCAGGTTTTCTTACCTGGTACTTCATTATGAGTTGTCTGACAACAGAAAAACAAAATTCACCATACGGTGGTCTGTTGCCAGTCTTCATTTGATACATATTATATGCATTGAGCATTGAAATGTCCATGAGATAGAAGAAAAGTTTCATGTACCACTTGTAACTTTTACGAACACAATCAACAAAACCAATCTGCATGTCACATTTGTCAACCAAGCGCATTTTTTGTGTATAATTAATCACTGTCACTGGTTTTCGAATACATTCATTAGTCACTTGATCAACTTTGCCACTGTCTTGCATTTCATTACGGTGAATGGTTGTCAACAATGTGACATCTCGTTTGTCATGCCACCCTAATGCCATGATGTCATTGGCAGTAAACACCTGCACGTCATCACCACGAGCACCTGCGTTGAGTCTGGGCATATGTTTACGATTAGAACACACTGTGCCACACACATCTGTCTTGTTCACTCGCAAGAAATCACTGAGTAATGGGCTTGTGTACCAGTTATCAGTATATAATGTATGCCCCTTACCAAGATAAGGTGGTATCATGTTTCTCACTATGTCACCTGAGATACCCAATAACATCTTGGTATCTTTCAATGTTTTACTTCCCGTGTATACAACAATATCCAACACCAGGCCACTGTCACAGTCACAGAGTACAAACAGTTTTATACCAAAGCGTTTCCTCTTGCTCGGTATATACTGCTTGAATGACAGCCTACCTTTGAACAAAATCAAAGACTCGTCAATTACAAGATTCTTGAATGGATAAAAGTATATGTTGAACTTTTGTTTGAGATACATAAAAACATTTCTAATCTTGTATAACCTGTCACTTCTGTCAGGCCTGGTTTTGTCAGAGAAGTGCAACATATGTAACAGTAATTAAAGAGAGAAATAAAGAAAGGAATAAGAAAAGCAAAAAGGGATTATGAGGCTAAGGTCACAAGGGATTCAAAGACTAACCCAAAAGGATTCTTTCAGGTATACAGAAATAAGATTAGGGACAAGATTGGCCCACTTAAGAGTAACTCTGGTCAGATCACTGACAGTGATAAGGATATGAGTGAAATTCTAAATACCTACTTCCTCTCAGTTTTCACCCAGGAAAATACTAGCGATATTCCTGAAATAGTAGATTACGTAGAACAGGATGATAATAAACTATGTTTGATTGCGGTAACTAGTGACATGGTCCTCAGACAAATAGAAAAACTAAAACATAACAAATCCCCAGATCCTGATGAACTGTTTGCAAGGGTGTTAAAGGAATGTAAAGAGGAATTTAGCATACCTTTGGCTAATCTTTTTAACATATCACTACAAACTGGCATAGTGCCTGATAAGTGGAAAATGGCAAATGTAATACCTATTTACAAGGCAGGTGATAGGTCCTTGGCTTCGAACTATAGACCAATAAGCCTTACCTCCATAGTGGGAAAATTTATGGAATCAATAATTGCCAAAGCAATTCGTAGCCATCTTGACAGGCACAGATTGATTAATGATTCTCAACACGGTTTTACAAAGTGGCATTGCTGTCTTACGAATTTACTAACTTTTTTCACTAAGGTGTTTGAGGAGGTAGATCATGGCAATGAATATGATATTGTGTATATGGACTTCAGTAAGGCTTTCGATAGAGTTCCACACCAGAGGCTATTGAGGAAACTTAGGGCACACGGAATAGGAGAAATTTTTTCCTGGGTAGAGGCATGGCTGACAAATAGACAGCAGAGAGTGTGCATAAATGGGGAGAAATCAGAATGGGGGCACGTCACAAGCGGTGTTCCTCAGGGGTCAGTGTTGGGCCCGTTGTTGTTCACAATTTACATAAACGACATAGATGAGGGTATAAATAGCGACATAAGTAAATTTGCTGATGACACCAAAATAGGCCGTCCAGTTCATTCTAATGAGGACACTAGAGCACTCCAGGATGATTTGAATAGACTGACGCAATGGTCGGAGAAGTGGCAGATGCAGTTTAATATTGACAAATGCAAAGTTCTAAATGTTGGACAGTTAAATAACCATGCCACATATAAACTAAATAATGTAGATCTTAA
This sequence comes from Cherax quadricarinatus, assembly GCF_026875155.1. Classification (NCBI taxonomy): domain Eukaryota; kingdom Metazoa; phylum Arthropoda; class Malacostraca; order Decapoda; family Parastacidae; genus Cherax; species Cherax quadricarinatus. The sequence continues at coordinate 3,394,981 of NC_069463.1, forward strand.
TACTACCGATTGCAAAAAGGATTTAGGAGTTCTGGTTAGCAGTAACCTAAAACCAAGACAACAGTGCATTAGTGTTCGCAATAAAGCTAACAGAATTCTTGGCTTCATATCTAGAAGTATAAATAATAGAAGTCCTCAGGTTGTTCTTCAACTCTATATATCCTTGGTTAGGCCTCATTTAGACTATGCTGCTCAGTTCTGGTCACCGTATTACAGAATGGATATAAATGCTCTGGAAAACGTACCAAGGAGGATCACAAAGATGATTCCATGTATCAGAAATCTTCCCTATGAGGATAGACTGAAGGCTCTGAATCTGCACTCTCTCAAAAGGCGTAGAATTAGGGGGGATATGATCGAGGTGTATAAATGGAAAACAGGAATAAATAAAGGGGATGTAAATAGTGTGCTGAAAATTTCCAGCCAAGACAGGACTCGCAGCAATGGTTTCAAGTTGGAAAAATTCAGATTCAGGAAGGATATAGGAAAGTACTGGTTTGGTAATAGAGTTATGGATGAGTGGAACAAGCTCCCAAGTGCAGTTATTGAGGCTAAAACATTGTGTAGTTTTAAAAATAGGTTAGATAAATACATGAGTGGGTGTGGGTGGGTGTGAGTTGGACCTGACTAGCTTGTGCTGCTGGGTCTGGTACAGTGTTCCATCCTTGAGTGGGGATGACCAGACTGGGTGGGTCATTGGGATAATCCGGGGGATGGGTCATTGGTCTAATCCACGGGGGGGGGGGGGGGCATTGACCTGCTCCACATAGGTCAGTAGGCCTGTTGCAGTGTTCCTTCTTTCTTATGTTCTTATGTAAGATAAACCTGTTCACTGGGATGATTTCACTGAAGACCGGGGTAGAAATTAGCCGATCTGTGGACCAGTATGCTTTTATATTATGCTTATAGACTTGAGGCATAAGCATTATTGTTGCAAAAAGCAAATACATTTCTGCAACAGTCGTCTCTTTCCACCTGTGTAGTCTTGACTGTGGTGATATGATCATATTTGCCATGATGTACTCAAAATACTCATTACTTTCCCTGACAATAGTTTCCATCAATGGCTGGTCAAAGAATAATTCAAAGAATTCCAGTTCATTGGCCATGGTTCCAAGGGGACAAGTAGGTAGAATTCCACTTTGAGAGTCATCAAAGTGGTGAGGCTTGGGAACAAAATTGGGATTTTGCTGCCAATCCCAGATACGGTTTGCTGGGAATACTGGACATCATAAGCTTGTTGTGCGGGTGGTTGTGGTTGTGGTGGGCTGGTGGCTGACGCTCCGCTTTGTCCTTGAACTGAGGAGTCAGCAACGTGGGTCCCAGCCTGGGCTGGTGAGTCACGCATGGCGGTGCCACTGCCATCACCACTACCACCATCTGCTGATGCCTATGGTCTATCCATGCCAAGTGTAGCCACATCATCCTCACTATCACTATCTAAACCTGGTGTAGGGCCACGGGATGTACTCTGGGATGTACTCCATCCCCTGGGCGCAGCATAGGGTACACTATCTGAGCGCATGCAGCAGCGTACATACCGACGCTTCACTGGTGAATATGATTCCTCACTATCATTACTCGAATGATCGTCAAGAGCAATAAAATCACAATCCACGTCACTATCATCATCATTACTGAAGTCAGAGGTCTGGCCACGCGAAAATAATAGTTTTCTCTTGCGTTGAGGTACAACTGGCCATGACTGAGGAGTGCCTACACCAGAGGTAGAAGGTTGAGGATCATCAGGGTTTTCTGCACTATTATCGATATCCTGGTCATTCCTTTCGGTCGCTAACTGATCAAAGCCAAAGAATTCGTCTTCATTTCCACTTCCATCAGTGTCAGAACTATCAGATAGGAAGAGGAGAGTCCCAATTTTCCGTGGAGGGAGAGCTGACTTGCGACGAGGCATGGTGAACAAGGGTAACTGAGCCGGTGTTCCCACAATGCTATGCGGGCGCCTAGATTTTTTGTTTATGGCGCACACCCACCACGCAGACCCGTTCTCTCACATGTAGGCCTATGAACGCTTCTGCGCTAAATTTGATGGCGCTAGAATTTTGGCGTAGATCTAGGGTTTGGAGACTCACCGTGAAGCCGTAGATCTATGGGACGGACTCTGAAAGAGTTAAAGAGTGTATCAGTCTGTAGTGGAAGGAAGGCAGGGTAGGGGTCGGCCTAGGAAAGGTTGGAGGGAGGGGGTAAAGGAGGTTTTGTGTGCGAGGGGCTTTGACTTCCAGCAGGCATGCGTGAGCGTGTTTGATAGGAGTGAATGGAGACAAATGGTTTTTAATACTTGACGTGCTGTTGGAGTGTTAGCAAAGTAACATTTATGAAGGGATTCTTGGAAACCGGCAGGCCAGACTTGAGTCCTGGAGATGGGAAGTACAGTGTCTGCACTCTGAAGGAGGGGTGTTAATGTTGCAGTTTAAAAACTGTAGTGTAAAGCACCCTTCTGGCAAGACAGTGATGGAGTGAATGATGGTGAAAGTTTTTCTTTTTCAGGCCTCCCTGCCTTGGTGGGAATCGGCCAGTGTGTTAATAAAATAAAAATAATAATAATGTTATTATTATTATTTTTTTTTTTTAACAAACCGGCTGTATCCCACCAAGGCAGGGTGCCCCAAAAAGAAAAACAAAAGTTTCTCTTTAAATTTAGTAATTTACTCAAGAGAAAGGGTTACTAGCCCTTAGCCCCCGGCATTTTAGTTGCCTCTTACAACACGCATGGCTTACAGAGGAAGAATTCTGTTAACTATATATTAACTATATATTGTTGTTGCTATCATTACAGTTTGTTAACCAGAGTGACAGAGGCTCGATGTCTACCCCGGATAACTCTGCCACCACTGCTTATCCTCCTCTATCCCTTCCTTATCCTGATCTTCACCATCACTCTGGGCATTTATGGAGCGGTTCTTCAGGTGAGTGATCTGAACTAGTCAGAACTGACTGGTTCACAATGTCTGGTGTGTAGTGACTGGTTCACAGTGTTTGGTGTGTAGTGACTGGTTCACAGTGTTTGGTGTGTAGTGACTGATTCACAGTGTCTTATTGGTAGTGACTGATTCACAGTGTCTTATTGGTAGTGACTGATTCACAGTCTGGTTGGTAGTGACTGATTCACAGTGTCTTATTGATAGTGACTGATTCACAGTCTGGTTGGTAGTGACTGATTCACAGTGTCTTATTGATAGTGACTGATTCACAGTCTGGTTGGTAGTGACTGGTTCACAGTGTCTTATTGGTAGTGACTAGCTTTTGTAGTGTCTGGTGTGTAGTGACTGGTTCACACTGGCTGGTTGGTAGTGTCTGGTTCACACTGGCTGGTTGGTAGTGACTGGTTCACAGTGTCTTATAGGTAGTGACTGGCTTACACAGTGCCTGGTGTGTGGTGACTGGTTCACAGTGGCTGGTTGGTAGTGACTGGTTCACACTGGCTGGTTGGTAGTGACTGGTTCACACTGGCTGGTTGGTAGTGACTGATTCACACTGGCTGGTTGGTAGTGACTGATTCACACTGGCTGGTTCACACTGGCTGGTTGGTAATGACTGGTTCACACTGGCTGGTTCACACTGGCTGGTTGGTAGTGACTGGTTCACACTGGCTGGTTGGTAGTGACTGATTCACACTGGCTGGTTGGTAATGACTGGTTAACACTGGCTGGTTGGTAGTGACTGGTTCACACTTGCTGGTTGGTAGCGACTGATTCACACTGGCTGGTTGGTAATGACTGGTTAACATTGGCTGGTTGGTAGTGACTGGTTCACACTGGCTGGTTAGTAATGACTGGTTCACACTGGCTGGTTGGTAGTGACTGATTCACACTGGCTGGTTGGTAGTGACTGATTGACACTGGCTGGTTGGTAGTGACTGGTTCACACTGGCTGGTTGGTAATGACTGGTTCACACTGGCTGGTTGGTAGTGACTGATTCACACTGGCTGGTTGGTAATGACTGGTTCACACTGGCTGGTTGGTAGTGACTGATTCACACTGGTTGGTTGGTAATGACTGGTTCACACTGGCTGGTTGGTAGTGACTGGTTCACACTGGCTGGTTGGTAATGACTGGTTCACACTGGCTGGTTGGTAGTGACTGGTTCACACTGGCTGGTTGGTAATGACTGGTTCACACTGGCTGGTTGGTAGTGACTGATTCACACTGGCTGGTTGGTAGTGACTGGTTCACACTGGCTGGTTGGTAGTGACTGGTTCACACTGGTTGGTTGGTAATGACTGATTCACACTGGCTGGTTGGTAGTGACTGGTTCACACTGGCTGGTTGGTAGTGACTGGTTCACACTGGCTGGTTTGTAGTGACTGGTTCACACTGGCTGGTTGGTAATGACTGGTTCACACTGGCTGGTTCGTAGTGACTGGTTCACACTGGCTGGTTGGTAATGACTGGTTCACACTGGCTGCTTGGTAGTGACTGATTCACACTGGCTGGTTGGTAGTGACTGGTTCACACTGGCTGGTTGGTAGTGATGGTTCACATGGCTGGTTGGTAATGACTGGTTCACACTGGCTGGTTCGTAGTGACTGGTTCACAGTGACTGGTTGGTAGTGACTGGTTCACACTGGCTGGTTGGTAATGACTGGTTCACACTGGCTGGTTGGTAGTGACTGGTTCACACTGGTTGGTTGGTAATGACTGATTCATACTGGCTGGTTGGTAGTGACTGGTTCACACTGGCTGGTTGGTAGTGACTGGTTCACACTGGCTGGTTGGTAATGACTGGTTCACACTGGCTGTTTGGTAATGACTGGTTCACACTGGCTGGTTGGTAGTGACTGGTTCACACTGGCTGGTTGGTAATGACTGGTTCACACTGGCTGGTTGGTAGTGACTGATTCACACTGGCTGGTTGGTAATGACTGGTTCACACTGGCTGGTTGGTAGTGACTGATTCACACTGGTTGGTTGCTAATGACTGGTTCACACTGGCTGGTTGGTAGTGACTGGTTCACACTGGCTGGTTGGTAATGACTGGTTCACACTGGCTGGTTGGTAGTGACTGGTTCACACTGGCTGGTTGGTAGTGACTGGTTCACACTGGCTGGTTGGTAGTGACTGGTTCACACTGGCTGGTTGGTAGTGACTGATTCACACTGGTTGGTTGGTAATGACTGGTTCACACTGGCTGGTTGGTAGTGACTGGTTCACACTGGCTGGTTGGTAATGACTGGTTCACACTGGCTGGTTGGTAGTGACTGGTTCACACTGGCTGCTTGGTAGTGACTGATTCACACTGGCTGGTTGGTAGTGACTGGTTCACACTGGCTGGTTGGTAGTGACTGGTTCACACTGGTTGGTTGGTAATGACTGATTCATACTGGCTGGTTGGTAGTGACTGGTTCACACTGGCTGGTTGGTAGTGACTGGTTCACACTGGCTGGTTGGTAATGACTGGTTCACACTGGCTGTTTGGTAATGACTGGTTCACACTGGCTGGTTGGTAGTGACTGGTTCACACTGGCTGGTTGGTAATGACTGGTTCACACTGGCTGGTTGGTAGTGACTGATTCACACTGGCTGGTTGGTAATGACTGGTTCACACTGGCTGGTTGGTAGTGACTGATTCACACTGGTTGGTTGGTAATGACTGGTTCGCACTGGCTGGTTGGTAGTGACTGGTTCACACTGGTGGTTGGTAATGACTGGTTCACACTGGCTGGTTGGTAGTGACTGGTTCACACTGGCTGGTTGGTAGTGACTGGTTCACACTGGCTGGTTGGTAGTGACTGGTTCACACTGGCTGGTTGGTAGTGACTGATTCACACTGGTTGGTTTTGGGAATGACTGGTTCACACTGGCTGGTTGGTAGTGACTGGTTCACACTGGCTGGTTGGTAATGACTGGTTCACACTGGCTGGTTGGTAGTGACTGGTTCACACTGGCTGGTTGGTAATGACTGGTTCACACTGGCTGGTTGGTAGTGACTGGTTCACACTGGCTGGTTGGTAGTGACTGGTTCACACTGGCTGGTTGGTAGTGACTGATTCACACTGGCTGGTTGGTAATGACTGGTTCACACTGGCTGGTTGGTAGTGACTGATTCACACTGGCTGGTTGGTAGTGACTGGTTCACAGTGACTGGTTGGTAGTGACTGGTTCACAGTGACTGGTTGGTAGTGACTGGTTCACAGTGACTGGTTGGTAGTGACTGGTTCACAGTGACTGGTTGGTAGTGACTGATTCACACTGGCTGGTTGGTAGTGACTGGTTCACACTGGCTGGTTGGTAGTGACTGGTTCACACTGGCTGGTTGGTAGTAATACAGTCACATGAGTGGAAGTAATAATAGTCTTGGGTACTTAACAAAATTCTCAACATATAAATACTGTCAAGGGTCCATTAGTGCTTGTTCAGACAGTGTGAATTTTTATTTACTCTGAAATTGATAAATTAGACACATGTGCAACTCTTGGGTATCTTTATTGAGGAAACGTTTCGCCACACAGTGGCTTCATCAGTCCATACATAGGAGAAACTTGAAGAACAGGAGGAGAATGAGGTAATCAGTCCCTCAACCTTGAGTCGATGTGTTCAGTCCATCAATCTTGAGTAGAATACGGCAGATGAGCGGAGAAGCAGCTTATAAACCGTATGGCAGGAGAGGTGTAGCAGTCATAGGTAGTGTCACATTTGTTCAATGTGGAAGTAGGTTGTGCCCAAGAATTAGGCAAGCGAAGAATTCCTAAGTATTAAGATCCCAAGAAGTTGCAGTGTCTGACAGGTTTGTAGATGAATGGTTCAGAGAACCGACATGTTGATAAATTAGACACATGTGCAACTCTTGGGTATCTTTATTGAGGAAACGTTTCGCCACACAGTGGCTTCATCAGTCCATACATAGGAGAAACTTGAAGAACAGGAGGAGAATGAGGTAATCAGTCCCTCAACCTTGAGTCGATGTGTTCAGTCCATCAATCTTGAGTAGAATACGGCAGATGAGCGGAGAAGCAGCTTATAAACCGTATGGCAGGAGAGGTGTAGCAGTCATAGGTAGTGTCACATTTGTTCAATGTGGAAGTAGGTTGTGCCCAAGAATTAGGCAAGCGAAGAATTCCTAAGTATTAAGATCCCAAGAAGTTGCAGTGTCTGACAGGTTTGTAGATGAATGGTTCAGAGAACCGACATGTTGATAAATTAGACACATGTGCAACTCTTGGGTATCTTTATTGAGGAAACGTTTCGCCACACAGTGGCTTCATCAGTCCATACATAGGAGAAACTTGAAGAACCTATGACTGCTACACCTCTCCTGCCATACGGTTTATAAGCTGCTTCTCCGCTCATCTGCCGTATTCTACTCAAGATTGATGGACTGAACACATCGACTCAAGGTTGAGGACTGATTACCTCATTCTCCTCCTGTTCTTCAAGTTTCTCCTATGTATGGACTGATGAAGCCACTGTGTGGCGAAACGTTTCCTCAATAAAGATACCCAAGAGTTGCACATGTGTCTAATTTATCAACATGTCGGTTCTCTGAACCATTCATCTACAAACCTGTCAGACACTGCAACTTCTTGGGATCTTAATACTTAGGAATTCTTCGCTTGCCTAATTCTTGGGCACAACCTACTTCCACATTGAACAAATGTGACACTACCTATGACTGCTACACCTCTCCTGCCATACGGTTTATAAGCTGCTTCTCCGCTCATCTGCCGTATTCTACTCAAGATTGATGGACTGAACACATCGACTCAAGGTTGAGGGACTGATTACCTCATTCTCCTCCTGTTCTTCAAGTTTCTCCTATGTATGGACTGATGAAGCCACTGTGTGGCGAAACGTTTCTTCAATAAAGATACCCAAGAGTTGCACATGTGTCTAATTTATCAACATGTCGGTTCTCTGAACCATTCATCTACAAATACTCTGAAATTGATTAATATTAGTTCCCTCTGCCCCAAACTCTTCAAATCCCTTGCTAAAATTTCAAAACTGCAAGCCAGTGTGTCAGTCACTAGACTGGTGTTTTACCACTTACTTTCCGTGAGTTCACACTCCATCCATTCACTAGTTTGCTTGCATTCATATCATTATGATTTTGTGAGTCTTTACTCTCACTAATTGAGACCTGACTACCTCCAGTATAATGAAAGACTATGTAAACTTATTCTCTATTATTTTTTATTATTTTATATATTAACCCTTAAACGGTCTAAACAGATCAACGTTCAGATTCGTTGTGCTACAAAAGTAGATCTACTTCTTTTTACATATTTTCAGATATAACAAAAAAATGTAGATAAAAGTTTTTTTACACGTTTTCACATGTAAAACAAAAAAAAAAAGATTACTTTTTTTACATACTTTCAGATGTTGAAAAAACGTATATATACGTTTGGACCATTTAAGGGTTATCACACTGGCCGATTCTCACCAAGGCAGGGTGGCCCAAAAAAGAAAAACTTTCACCATCATTCACTCCATCACTGTCTTGTCAGAAGGGTGCTTTACACTACAGTTTTTAAACTGCAACATTAACACCCCTCCTTCAGAGTGCAGGCACTGTACTTCCCATCTCCAGGACTCAAGTCCGGCCTGCCGGTTTCCCTAAACCCCTTCATAAATGTTACTTTGCTCACACTCCAACAGTACGTCAAGTATTAAAAACCATTTGTCTCCATTCACTCCTATCAAACACGCTCACGCATGCCTGCTGGAAGTCCAAGCCCCTCACACACAAAACCTCCTTTACCCCCTCCCTCCAACCTTTCCTAGGCCAACCCCTACCCTACCTTCCTTCCACTACAGACTGATACACTCTTGAAGTCATTCTGTTTCGCTCCATTCTCTCTACATGTCCGAACCACCTCAACAACCCTTCCTCAGCCCTCTGGACAACAGTTTTGGCAATCCCACACCTCCTCCTAACTTTCAAACTACGAATTCTCTGCATTATATTCACACCACACATTGCCCTCAGACATGACATCTCCACTGCCTCCAGCCTTCTCCTCGCTGCAGCATTCATCACCCATGCTTCACACCCATATAAGAGCGTTGGTAAAACTATACTCTTATACATTCCCCTCTTTGCCTCCAAGGACAAAGTTCTTTGTCTCCACAGACTCCTAAGTGCACTGCTCACCCTTTTCCCCTCATCAATTCTATGATTCACCTCATCTTTCATAGACCCATCCACTGACACGTCCACTCCCAAATATCTGAATACATTCACCTCCTCCATACTCTCTCTCTCCAATCTGATATCCAGTCTTTCATAACCTAATCTTTTTGTTATCCTCGTAACCTTACTCTTTCTTGTATTCACTTTTAATTTTCTTCTTTTGCATACCCTACCAAATTCATCCACCAACCTCTGCAACTTCTCTTCAGAATCTCCCAAGAGCACAGTGTCATCAGCAAAGAGCAACTGTGACAACTCCCACTTTATGTGTGATTCTTTATCTTTTAACTCCACGCCTCTTGCCAAGACCCTCGCATTTACTTCTCTTACAACCCCATCTATAAATATATTAAACAACCAAGGTGACATCACACATCCTTGTCTAAGGCATACTTTTACTGGGAAATAATCTCCCTCTTTCCTACATACTCTAACTTGAGCCTCACTATCCTCATAAAAACTCTTCACTGCTTTCAGTAACCTATCTCCTACACCATACACCTGCAACATCTGCCACATTGCCCCCCTATCCACCCTGTCATACGCCTTTTCCAAATCCATAAATGCCACAAAAACCTCTTTAGCCTTATCTAAATACTGTTCACTTATATGTTTCACTGTAAACACCTGGTCCACACACCCCCTACCTTTCCTAAAGCCTCCTTGTTCATCTGCTATCTTATTCTCCGTCGTACTCTTAATTCTTTCAATAAAAACTCTACCATACACTTTACCAGGTATACTCAACAGACTTATCCCCTATTAATTTTTGCACTCTCTTTTGTCCCCTTTGCTTTTATACAAAGGAACTATGCATGCTCTCTGCCAATCCCTAGGTACCTTACCCTCTTCCATACATTTATTAAATAATAGCACTAACCACTCCAAAACTATATCCCCACCTGCTTTTAACATTTCTATCTTTATCCCATCAATCCCAGCTGCCTTACCCCTTTTTCATTTTACCTACTGCCTCACGAACTTCCCCCACACTCACAACTGGCTCTTCCTCACTCCTATGAGATGTTATTCCTCCTTGCCCTATTCACGAAATCACAGCTTCCGTATCTTCATCAACATTTAACAATTCCTCAAAATATTCCCTCCATCTCCCCAATACCTCTAACTCTCCATTTAATAACTCTCCTCTCCTATTTGTAACTGACAAATCCATTTGCTCTCTAGGCTTCCTTAACTTGTTAATCTCACTCCAAAACTTTTTCTTATTTTCAACAAAATTTGTTGATAACATCTCACCCACTCTCTCATTTGCTCTCTTTTTACATTGCTTCACCACTCTCTTAACCTCTCTCTTTTTCTCCATATACTCTTCCCTCCTTGCATCACTTCTACTTTGTAAAAACTTCTCATATGCTAACTTTTTCTTCCTTACTACTCTCTTTCCATCATCATTCCACCAATTGCTCCTCTTCTCTCCTGCACCCACTTTCCTGTAACCACAAACTTCTGCTGAACACTCTTAACACTACATTTTTAAACCTACCCCATACCTCTTCGACCCCATTGCCTATGCTCTCATTAGCCCACCTATCCTCCAATAGCTGTTTATATCTTAACCTGACTGCCTCCTCTTTTAGTTTATAAACCTTCACCTCTCTCTTCCCTGATGCTTCTATTCTCCTTGTATCCCATCTACCTTTTACTCTCAGTGTAGCTATAACTAAAAAGTGATCTGATATATCTGTGGCCCCTCTATAAACATGTACATCCTGAAGTCTACTCAACAGTCTTTTATCTACCAATACATAATCCAACAAACTACTGTCATTTTGCCCTACATCATATCTTTATACCTTTTTTCCCCTCTTTTTTTTAAAATATGTATTCCTAAACAAAACCCCTTTTATACAAATTCAACCAAAGGGCTCCCATTATCATTACACCTGGCACCCCAAACTTACCCCCCAAACCCCTTTTTAAAAATTTTCTCCTCTTTCATTCGGGCCCCCTACTGAAATTACTCTCTCACTGGTTAAATTTCCAATAAATTATTTAAACATCCCCAAAAATCTCTTTTTCCTTAATTCCTCTCTTCCTAGTTTAAAACCCTTATTATGACCCCTTTTCGCACCAACCCTTTACTTTTAACCCCAAAAATCTTAAAATTTAACATTCATTTTCCCCTTTTCCCTTATAACTATCCTTCACATACTGAAACCCCTTCCCTTAGCTCAACTCTCTCAATACTCCAAATTAACCCCATTTTTTCCCCAACTAAAAACTCCCCTTCCCCTTCAGCTTTGTTTTTTTAGGCCCGAACATCCAAATTCTTTCATTCAAACACACAATCATCTGTTTTTTTCATCCGCACTACACCACCACATCAAGAAACCCCCTTTTTTTAAATTTTTTTTACTTCTCTTTTTATAAAAATTTCAGAGAAAAGGGGTTTTCTACCCAGTCCCGCATTTTAGTCGCCCCACACACACGCAGGCTTAGGAGGAAAAATTTTTTCCACTTCCCCATGGACAAAAAAAATAAAGAAACAAAGTATTTAAAAAAAGGAGAAAAACCTAGATGTGTATAAAATATATATATATTATATTAAATATATATTATATATATAATTATATATAATATATTTTTAATTATATTTATATAATTTTATATATTTTTAAAAATTTTATTAATTTATATTTATTTTTAAAAATATTTAATAATTATATATTTAATATATTTATATAAATATATAATATATATATATATATATATTATAAAAAAATTATATATATATAAATAATATATTATGAGCCCCTTGATTTAACTTGTAAGAAAGGGGGTTTTGTTTATAGGAAACATATTTTAAAAAAAGAGGTAAAAAGTATAACCCATATATGTAGGGGGAAAAGACAGTAGTTTGTTGGGTTAAAAATTGGAGATAAAAGATGTTGGTAATTCAGGATGTACATGTTTATAGAGGCCACAATAAACAATCACTTTCTGTTGGCTACACGAGGTAAAAGGTAGAGGGAAAAAAGGGGAAAAAGAAACATCAGGGGAGAGAGGTGAAGGTTTATAAAATAAAAGAGGAGGCAGTTAGGGTAAGATATAAACACTATTGGAGGATAGATGGGCTAATGAGCATAGGCAATGGGTCGAAGAGGTATGGGTGGGTTTTAAAAAATGTAGTGTTAGAGTGTTCAGCAGAAGTTTGTGGTTACAGGAAAGTGGGTGCAGGAGGGAAGAGGAGCGATTGGGGGGAATGATGATGTAAAGAGAGTAGTAAGGAGAAAAAGTTAGCATATGAGAAGTTTTTTACAAAGTAAAGTGATGCAAGGAGGGAAAGTATATGGAGAAAAAGAGAAGGTTAAGAGAGTGGTAAAGCAATGTAAAAAGAGAGCAAATGAGAGTGGGTGAGATGTTATCAACAAATTTTGTTGAAAATAAAAAAAAGTTTTGGAGTGAGATTAACAAGTTAAGAAAGCCTGAGAACAAATTGATTTGTCAGTTAAAAATAGGAGAGGAGAGTTATTAAATGGAGAGTTAGAGTATTGGGAAGATGGAAGGAATATTTTGGGGAATTGTTAAATGTTAAATGAAGATAGGGAAGCTGTGATTTCGTTTATAGGGCAAGGGGGAATAACATCTTGTGGGAGGAGGAAGAGCCAGTTGTGAGTGTGGGGAAGTTCGTGAGGCAGTAGGTAAAATGAAAGGGGTAAGGCACCGGGATTGAGGGGATAAAGATAGAAATGTTAAAAGCGGGTGGGGATATAGTTTTGGAGGGGTTTGGGTTGCAATTTTTTTAATAAATGTATGGAAGAGGGTAAGGTACCTAGGGATTGGCAGAGAGCATGCATAGTTCCTTTGTATAAAGGCAAATTGGATAAAAGAAGTGCAAAAATTTGGGGGGATAAGTCTGTTGAGTGTACCTGGTAAAGTGTATGGTAAGTTATAATTGAAAGAATTAAGAGTAAGACGGAAATAGGATAGCAGATAACAAGGAGGCTTTAGGAAAGGTAGGGGGTGTGGGACCAGGTGTTTACAGTGAAACATATAAGTGAACAGTATTTAGAAAAAGGGTTTAAAGAGGTCTTTGTGGCATTTATGGTTTTGGGAAAAAGGCGTTGACAGGGTGGATAGGGGGGCAATGTGGCAGATGTTGAAAGTGTATGGTGTAGGAGGTAGGTTACTGAAAGCAGTGAAGAGTTTTTACGAGGATAGTGAGGCTCAAGTTAGAGTAGTGGGAAAGGGGGAAAATTTTTTCCCAGTAAAAGTAGGCCTTAGACAAGATGTGTGATGTCACCGTGGTTGTTTAATTTTATTATTAGATGGGGTTTAAGAGAAGTAAATGCGAGGGTCTTGGCAAGAGGCGTGGAGTTAAAAGATAAAGAATCACACACAAAGTGGGAGTTGTCACAGCTGCTCTTTGCTGATGACACTGTGCTCTTGGGGGATTCTGAAAGAAGTTGCAGAGATTGGTGGATGAATTTGGTAGGGTGTGCAAAAGAAGAAAATTAAAGGTGAATACAGGAAAGAGTAAGGTTTTTGAGGTAACAAAAAGATTAGGGGATGAAAGATTGAATATCAATTGGAGGGAGAGAGTATGGAGGAGGTGAACGTATTCAGATATTTGGGATGGGCTGTCAGCGGATGGTCTATGAAAGATGAGGTGAATCATAGAATTGATGAGGGAAAAAGAGTGAGTGGTGCACTTAGGAGTCTGTGGAGACAAAAAACTTTGTCCCTTTGGGGGCAAAGAGGGAATGTATGAGAGTAAGTTTTACAACGCTCTTATATGGGTGTGAAGCGTGGGTGATGAATGTTGCAGCGAGGAAAGGCTGAGGCAGTGGAGATGTCATGTCTGAGGGCAATGTTTTGGTGTGAAATAAATGCAGAGAATTCGTAGTTTGGAAGTTAGGAGGAGGTGCGGGATTACCAAAACTGTTGTCCAAGGGCGAGGAAGGGTTGTTGAGGTGGTTCGGACATTAGAGAGAATGGGGCGAAACAGAATGACTTCAAGAGTGTATCAGTCTGTAGTGGAGGAAGGCGGGGGAGGGGTCGCCTAGGAAGGGTTGAGGGAGGGGTAAAGGGGGTTTTGTGTCGAGGGCTTTGGGCTTCCAGCAGGCATGCGTGAGCGTGGTTTGATAGGGGTGAATGGAGACAAATGGTTTTTAATACTTGACGTGTGTTGGGGTGTGAGCAAAGTAACATTTATGAGGGATTCAGGGGAAAACCGGGAGGGCCCGGGCTTGAGTTCTGGAGATGGAAGTACAGTGCCTGCACTCTGAAGAGGGGTGTTAATGTTGCAGTTTAAAAACGTAGTGTAAAGCACCCTTTTGGCAAGACAGTGATGGAGTGAATGATGGTGAAAGTTTTTCTTTTTTGGGCCACCCGCCTTGGTGGGAATCGGCCGGTGTGATAATAAAAAATAAAAAAAAATTATATATATGCATATGCGGTTCCCGTGAAGTGTGACCAAAGTGTAAGTAGGATAGCAAGATAAACCCTGTTTCTAGCGTGTTTATGAGACAGAAAAAGACACCAGCAATCCTACCATCATGCAAAACAGTTACAGTTTCTGTTTTTACAGTCATCTGGCAGACGGTAGTACTTCCCTGGTGGTTGCTGTCTACCAACCTACTACCTATTTCGTGTAATAATAATAAAAGTTTTAAGGCGATGTAAATACCTTGCATGTTACATCACTTATTCTTCTTTCAACACACCGGCCCTATCCCACCAAGGCAGGGTGGCCCAAAATGAAATAAAAACAAAAGTTTCTCTTTTAAACTTTAGTAATGTAATACAGGGGAAGGGGTTACTAGCCCCCTTTCTCCCCGCATACTAGTCCCTCTTATAACATGCATGGATATCACTTGTACTTTTCTAATTGAATTACTAAACATGTATACTATGTATACAGTAATAATTTAGTTTAAAGGTCGCCTGTAATCCCTTTGTATAAATATTGGAGCCTTCCATAAGTGGTTATACATATTAATTATCTTAATTTTAAAATTTTTCTATTTATTCTTTTTAGTAATATATACAGGAGAAGGGGCTACTAGCCCCTTCTCCCTGCATTTTAGTTGCCTCTTACGACACGCATGGCTTACAGAGGAAGAATTCTGTTCCACCCCCCATGGAGATAAGAGGAAATAAACAAGAACAAGAATTAGAAAAAAAATAGAAGAAAACCCAGAGGGGTTTTATTATATGCTTGTACGCGTATGTTTGTGTGACCTAAGTGTAAGTAGAATGGGCAAACGTACCTTTTAATCTTGCATATTTATGAGACGAAAAAGCCCACCACAATCCTACCATCATGTAAAACAATTACGGGCTTCGTTTAACACACACTTGGCAGGACGGTAGTACCCCCCTGGGTGGTTGCTGTTCTACCAACCTACTACCTCCTACAACCTGAAACCTCTGTAAAAACATGATTATGCGTGATGAGGTGAAAGTTTTGAATGATGATGAAAGTATTTTTTTGTTGGGGATTTTCTTTCTTTTGGGTCACCCTGCCTCGTGGAGGAACGCCGACTTGTTAAAAAAAAAAAATTATAATATACTGTTCCTCTCTTTCTAGACAGAGTTTGACTTTCTATAGCACTGTAAGACCTCCAGGTTACAGTGCTCTCAGGGCCCCTCACTCTGAAAAATGCTAGTCTCATTTTGGAAACCCCCCAAAAGAATCATACTGATGCTTTCCATGGCAGCTAAGAGTCATGTGAGTGATACTGGTCATGGCAAAAAAAGGTTTAAGCTTTTATATCTTGATGTTATGAAGAAAATTTAAATTTTAAAATTAAAAGTGGTGCAGTGGGGTAGAGATGGTGAGAACGTTCCTACCTTGCGAATTTACTAACTTTTTCACCAGGGTATTTGAGGAGGTAGATCATGTGCATAAAAGGGACTTCAATAATCAGAGACTATTGAGGAAATTTTAAGGCACACACAATAGGAGGAGAAATTTTTTTTTTGGGGTAGAGGCGTGGTTTGGGTAGTGGTTTGTTAGACAGCAACCACCCAGGGAAGTACCACCATCCTGCCAGTTGAATGTAAAATGAAACCCTTAATTGTTTAACATGATGGTAAGATTGTGGGTCTTTTTCTGTGTCATAAACGTGCAAGAGTTCAGGACGTCTTGCGGCTTCTACTTACATTTAGGTCACACTAAAACGTGCAGTACAAGCATATACCTACACACCCTTCGGGGTTTTCTTCTATATTTCTTACTAGTTCTTGTTTTTGTTTATTTCCAATTATTTCCTTGGGCAAGTGGAACAGGATTCTTTCTCCATAAGCCATGCGTGTCATAAGAGGCGACTAAAATGCCAGGAGCAAGGGCTAGTAAAAGAGAAACTTTTGGTTTTCCCTTTAGGCCACCCCGCCTTGGTAGGATATGGCCTGTGCATTGAAAGAAGAAAGAAGAGGCATAGTTGACAGATAGGTAGCAGAGAGTTTGCATAAATGGGGAAAAATCTGAGTGGGGTAAGCGTCATGAGTGGTGTTCCACAGGGGTCAGTGTTGGGTCCCTTGTTGTTCACAATCTACATAAATGACATAGATGAGGGAATAAACAGCTACATAAGCAGGTTTGCCATCGAATTCATTCTGACGAGGACATTAGAGCACTCCAGGAAGATTTGAATGGACTGATGGACTGATACAGTGGTCAGAGAAGTGGCAGATGCAGTTTAGTACAGTGGACCCCCGGTTAACGATTTTAATCCGTGCAAGAGGGGTAATCGTTATGCGAAATAATCGTTATGCGAATGAATTTTCCCCATAAGAAATAATGGAAATAAAATTAATCCGTGCAAGACGCCCAAAAGTATGAAAAAAATTTTTTTTTACCACATGAAATGTTAATTTTAATACACACAAACTGAAAAAGGCATGCACAATTAAATGACACTTACTTTTATTGAAGATCTGGTGATGATTGATGGGATGGGAGGAGGGGAGAGCATTATCTTCTTACTGTTTAGAAGGGGAATCCCCTTCCATTACGACTTGAGTTAGCAAGCCCTTTTCCGGGGTTACTTCCCTTCTTCTTTTAATGCCACTAGGACCACTTGAGAGTCACTGGACCTCTGTCGCACAAAATCTGTCCATAGAGCTCTGTACCTCCCTTTCCCTTTTACGTTTTGTCCTAAAAGGGGCCACAACATTGTCATTGAAATAGTCACCAGCACGGCTTGCAACAGCTGTGTCAGGGTGATTTCATCTATAAAGGTTTGCAGTTCAACCCACTGTTGCACACATTCCTTAATCTTTGAAGTAGGCACAATGGATTCCACAACTGGCATAGGCTTCTCAGGGTTAGCCCCAAACCCTTCAAAATCTTTCTTAAATTTCCATACTAATTCTCCCCCTTTTTTTCCCACGGGGTTGGCACTAGAAGCTTTTTGGGGCCCATGGTCACTTATTTTCCAGAAACAGCACCGAAAACACTGTAATAATACGAATATTTCCGAGTGTATGTTTGGGATGTTCCCGGGCGGAGGCTGGCTGGTAAAAAATGGGACGGCCGGCACATGTGAGGCTGGCTGAGGGCACATTGGACGCGTCTCGGACGAAAATCGGTAAGCGGGTTTTTAATCGGTATGCGCGGCAAAAATTTTGCGATAAAAGTAATCGGTATGCGGAAAAATCGCTATGTGATGCCATCGTTATGCGGGGGTCCACTGTATAGACAAATGCAAAGTTCTAAACATTGGGCAGGAAAATAACCATGCCACATTTAAACTAAATAATGTACAGTGGACCCCCGCATAACGATTTTAATCCGTGCAAGAGGGGTAATTGTTATGCGAAATAATCGGTATGCGAATGAATTTTTCCCCATAAGAAATAAGGGAAATAAAATTTAAATCCGTGAAAGACACCCAAAAGTATGAAAAAAAATTTTACCACATGAAATATACATTTTTCCCACACACAAAGAGAAGGATACATGCACAATAGTAGAGTATACATGCACATATATTTGTGCGTGTACAGTCTACTAAATGAAGAAAAATGACACCCTTAATTTAAGATGCAGCAATGACTGATGAAAACTGTGTCCTGGAGTGCCTTTTTCCTCCCGAGTACTGTAGGTCCTGTTTGGGAAATTTTTTTCCCCAAAAAGGCCTTATCACACTGTGTATGCCACTACGATTCTTAAATCTCTCAAACCAACCTTTGCTGGCTTTAAATTCACCAATATGAGCACTAGTTCCAGGCATTTTTTTCCCCGTTCACCTGGGTGTTAGTCGACTTATGTGGGGTTTCATCCTGGAGACAAGATTAAGGACCCCAAAGGAAATAAGTTAGACAGTCTTCGATGACACTGACTTTTTTGGGGTTTTCCTGGTGGGAAATCCTCTGGGTTTAAATTTTTTCTTGGTATTCTCAATAAGCCACACCAACAACGGTGCTACAGCAGCAGCAGCAGCTGACGGTGGGACAGCAGCAACAGATGATGCTACGCAGCAAAAGACGATTTACAGCAGCAGCAGACGATGCTACAGCAGCAGCAGCAGCGACGGTGGTACAGCAGCAACATCGAGCTACCCGCAGCAACAACGATGTTACAGCAGCAGCAGACGATGCTACAGCGCAGCAGCAGC
Organism: Cherax quadricarinatus; assembly: GCF_026875155.1. Lineage (NCBI taxonomy): Eukaryota > Metazoa > Arthropoda > Malacostraca > Decapoda > Parastacidae > Cherax > Cherax quadricarinatus. The sequence continues at coordinate 3,413,719 of NC_069463.1, forward strand.
TGACGGTGGTACAGCAGCAACAGACGACGCTACAGCAGCAACAGACGATGTTACAGCAGCAGCAGACGATGCTACAGCACAGCAGACGATGCTACACACAGCAGCAGCTGACAGTGCAGCAGCAGCAGCAGCTGTACCACCAATAGTAGCGATGGTTGATTGGGTTTTATTATACAACCTGGGCCACTCGGAGACACGCACTCCACTTTCAACTTATCAATGATCTTTTTCTCATCTCTTTGTAATTCTCACCCTTATTGCTGTAGGGTTGGCACTAGAAGCTTTCTTGGGGCCCAGGTCACTTAATTTTCCAGAAAAAGCACCGAAAACACTGTAATAATACGAAATATTCCGATTGTATGTTTGGATGTTACCGCGGAGGCTGGCTGGTAAACAATGCCACCGGCGGAACATGTGAGCGTGGCTCAGGCCGCACATTAGACGCGTCTCGGACGAAAATCGGTGAGCGGGTTTTTAAGCGGTATGTGAGGCAAAATTTTTGCGATTAAAGCAAGCGGTATGCGGATTAATCGCTATGTGATGCCATCGTTATGTGGGGGTCCACTGTAGATCTTAATATTACTGATTGCAAAAAGGAATTGGGAGTTCTGGTTAACAGTGATCTAAAACCAAGACAACAGTGCATAAGTGTTTGCAATAAAGTGAACAGAATCCTTGGCTTTGTAGCAAGAAGCATAAATAATAGAAATCCTCGGGTTGTTCTTCAACTCTATTTGGTTAGGCCTCATTTAGATTATGCTGCACAGTTTTGGTTGCCATATTACAGAATGGATATAAATACACTGGTAAACATACAAAGGAGGACGACAAAGTTGATCCCAGGTATCAGAAATCTTCCCGATGAGGATAGACTGAGGCCCTGAATCTGCACTCTGTAGAAAGGCAAAGAATTAAGGGGCTATGATTCAGGTGTATGAATGGAAAACTGGAATAAATAAAGCGTGCTAAAAATATCTAGCCTAGACAGGACTCACAGCAATGGTTTTAAGTTGGAAAAAAATTCAGATTCAAGAAGGATATAGGAGAGCACTGGTTTGGTAATAGAGTTGTAGATGAGTGGAGCAAACTCCCCAGTACCGTCATAGGAGCTAAAATGTGTAGTTTTAAAAATAGGTTAGATAAATACATAGTGGTGTGGGTGGTGGGGAGTTGGACCTAACCAGCTTGTGCTACTAGATCAATTGCCGTGTTCCTTCCTTAAGCGGATGTGACCTGACCTGACTAGGTTGGGTTGTTGGCTTAAGCCGATAGGAGACTTGGACCTACCTCGCATGGGCCAGTAGGCCTGTTGCAGTGTTCCTTCTTTCTTATGTTCTGATGAACTTAATGAAGCATCAGTTTTGTACACTTCAAAATAATAAAACAAATATATTGCCTCCCAGGTTGTCACCTCCCCGGGTTGTCACCTCCCAGGTTGTCACCTCCCAGGTTGTCACCTCCCAGGTTGTCGCCTCCCAGGTTGTCACCTCCCAGGTTGCCGCCTCCCAGGTGCCGCCTCCCAGTTGCCGCCTCCCAGGTTGTCGCCTCCAGGTTGTCGCCTTTCCCCGGTTGTCGCCTCCCAGGTTTCGCCTCCCAGGTTTTTTCGCCTCCAGGTTTGTCGCCTCCCAGGTTGTCGCCTCCCAGGTTGTCCGCCTCCCAGTTGTCGCCTCCCCGTTGTTGCCTCCCAGGGTTTTCGCCTCCCAGGTTGTCGCCCCCCCAGGCTGTGCCTCCCAGGCTGTCGCCTCCAGGTTGTCGCCTCCCAGGTTGTCGCCTCCCAGGGTTTTCGCCTCCCAGGGTTTTTGCCCTCCCAGGTTGTCGCCTCCCAGTTGTCGCCCCCCAGGTTGTCGCCTCCCAGGTTGCCGCCTCCCAGGTTGCCGCCTCCCAGGTTGCCGCCTCCCAGGTTGTCGCCTCCCAGGGTGCCGCCTCCCAGGGTGCCGCCTCCCAGGTTGCCGCCTTCCAGGTTGCCGCCTCCCAGGTTGCCGCCTCCCAGGTTGCCGCCTCCCAGGTTGCCGCCTCCCAGGTTGTTGCCTCCCAGGTTGCCGCCTCCCAGGTTGTCGCCTCCCAGGTTGTCGCCTCCCAGGTTGTCGCCTCCCAGGTTGCCGCCTCCCAGGTTGCCGCCTCCCAGGTTGTCGCCTCCCAGGTTGCCGCCTCCCAGGTTGCCGCCTCCCAGGTTGTCGCCTCCCAGGTTGCCGCCTCCCAGGTTGTCGCCTCCCCGGTTGTCGCCTCCCAGGTTGTCGCCTCCCAGTTTGTCGCCTCCCAGGTTGTCGCCTCACCGGGTTTCGCCTCCCAGGGTTTCCGCCTCCCAGGTTGCCGCCTCCCAGGTTGCCGCCTCCCAGGTTGCCGCCTCCCAGGTTGTCGCCTCCCAGGTTGTCACCTCCTGGAAAGAATGACACATAGTCACAACAGGTAAATAAAACTGAAAACTTATTGACTGAGTAGAATGAACAATAAACAAAGAAAGGTGCACCACTTAGTTTCATCTTACTAATTGAAAAAGCCTTAGAGTACTATAACACAGTGTGTGATGAGGAACAAACACTTGAACAAGTGTGTTTAGCACTGGCTGCTTCCACAACTTTAAGTTACATAATAGTAAGTTTTCTGGTGACAGTGCTTCAGCTGATCACACAACAGCAAATAAGTTCCCTGATGAATTGCAGAAAATTATTTCTGAGGATGGCTACCAGCCACAGCAAGTGTTTAAATCTGATTAGACAAGTGTGTTTTAGAAGATAATGCCAACAAGATCTTACTTCATTTAGCAAGAGAAAAGTTCTCCAGGATTCAAGGCAGCAAAGGATCACTTCACCTTGATTCTTTACAGTAATGCATCAGGTAATTTTAGGTTTAGGCTCTTGGTTATTTACCGCTCCAAGACTCCTCGTGCTTGGAAAGGTGTAGAGCAAAGCACCTTACCAGTGATTTGGAGGTCAAACCAGTCAGAATGGATGACAGAGGAAGTATTTATTGACTGGTTTAAACATCACTTTGTTCCTGAAGTCAAGTTTTATCTGCACAGCAAGAACCATGCATTCAAGGTTCTCTTCACTCCTGATAATTCCTGTACTCATCCAGAAGCTTTGCTGGATGTGAACCCACATATTAAAGTTGTATTTTTACCTCTAAATACAACATCTTTAATACAATCACTGGATCATGGAGTTATTAAGTCATTCAAGTGTAACTACACAAGTGATGAAAAAACTTGTTGAATCAGCAAACTCAGACTCCAACCTGGCAGTACCAAACTTCTGGAATAAATATAACTTTGCAGATGCCATCAGCTATGCTTGAAGTGCATGGAATGAAGTCCCACAATCAACATTAAAAACAGACTGGGGAAAGTTATGGCCTTCTGTAGTTAATTCTTTCACTTGTTTTCTCTCACTTGAGAGTCAGGTGCTGGAAATAGTTCAGTTGGCAAGGATATTACCAGGTGATGACTTTGATGATATGCAGGAGGATAAACCATACCCCCGGCTGGGATTGAACCCGCGGTCATAGAGTCTCAAAACTCCGGCAGTGAAGGGACTTGAGCTAGAGTTCGTCACGGCCACGCTAGCTGGAGATTTGTCTGTAAAAACTTGCATTTGTGGTCACAGTGGTGCCTGTGCTAACCTTCCTATGGTGTAGAAATATACCTAGCTGGATGAATCTTATTGTGGCTAGCTGGTCTAATGGCTAACGCGACGGGCTGGAGTTTTGAGACTCTATGACCGCGGGTTCAATCCCGGCCGGGGGTATGGTTTGTTTGCAATCGTGTCATTACGATTTCTTGAGTCATGCAGGAGGATGATGTGAAGGAGCTCCTAGATGATGATGATGATGATGATGATGACAGAAGTCCAGAGGAAATGTTGACAGAGTTCAGTGCACAGATACAAGAGAGACAGATAACAGAGGAAGATGAAGAAGATCCTGAAGAAAAACGTTTAACATTGCAGTAGTTACATGAGCAGTTCCATGTTGCTGCTAAACTAGCAGACTTTTTCACTGAAGAGGACCCTGACAAATCTAGAAGCAGTGCTCTGAAACAGTGTCTAGAGCAGCTGATGATACCTTACTGTCAGCTGTGTAAAGTACTGCAGAGTAAAAGAAACCAGAGATACACTACAGAATTTATCCATTCTCCAGTAAAACCATTGACTTTAGTACCAGAACCCCAACCATCCACTTCAGCTGACAACCACCATCCACCTGAGCTGACAATCTATAACCATTCACTTCAGCTGGCAGTCTACAACCATCTACCTCAGATGACAACAGCCATCCACCTCAGCTGACAATCAGCAACCATCCACCAGCTCAGCTGATAACCATCCACCACCTCAGCTGACAATAGCCATCCACCACCTCAGCTGATAACAACCGTCCACCACCTCAGTTGACAACAACCATCCACCACCTCATTCCAGTAGAGCCACAGCATCCCTCATCGACAAACACCAGCAAACACAGTTTATAGTAAGAAATAATATTTCTGTTACATTTGGAGACAAAAAAAATTGTTGTTTGTTTTTTTGGGAACATAATGCTATTTTTCTTTAAGTTCTTCATATTATTTATACAATCTCATCTTACACTAAATTTTCAGGAATGTAACTACTGTGTTAATTGATGGTCTGCTGTATATATATGATGGAATGATCACAGACAAGCAATATCAGATGCAGAACAACCACATGAGAGAGTTGAATGGTAGCTGTAGGCCTTTCGTGTTGCAGCCAACACTCTTTGTAAAGAGCTTTCAATGTTCCAAAGATAATAAGATCAACAGCATCACGGTCAGCAGGTGATATTGCACTGTGCAATATTAACCACATTGATAATGTGAGAAATCGTTAAAGTGCCTGTAATTTCACAATTTTTCACTTTATATTATGCTTTCAATGAGTCTTGCGAGTTTTTACTTGTGGAGGCTTACCCTAGGCCAGGTTCCTAATGTTTATATATTTTGTGTCTTTACAGATTTCGCTGTCGTTTGACTCATGGTGGGCTGAGGTTAGCGACCCAGAGAAGGGTTTCTATGGTTGGTTGTGTTCGTTGCTGCACGTAGAGGAGTGTGCACCATATGAGACAGTTGTCTTGATGACTGAGCCCCTGGATGCCAAGATGGTGCACTCCACCGTCTAGTGTGCTCGTGCACGGCGACAAGTGTGCTTCCCTCAAGGCCAACGTCTCATTGACAAGTGCACCTCAGTCTAGAGTGTTGACGAGTGCACTTCCTTCAAGACTGTCCTCTTGTCAATTAGGGTGCTTCAGTCTAGACTGTTGACAATTGCTCTTCCTTCAAGACCGTCATCTACATGACCAAACTCATCGATGCTACAATCTACATTCTTCCGTGTAATTTTTACAGCCCTAATGTTTATGAGGAAATAAACTGGAACAAGAATTTGAATCGTACCATAGTTGTAGCATTTATAAAAATGGACTTGAATGAGAATTTGAATTGTACCGTAGTTATTGTAGTATTTATAAAAGTAGTCAAATGAGAATTTGAATTGTACCAGAGTAGTTTAGCATTTTTAAAAGTAACTTTTGATGTAACTTGAGAATACAATAGTGTACATTCCACCCGTATATAATTCCGAGAATAATTTCAGCAAATCTGCTAATTCATGGGTCAGATTTTGCAGATTTTTCCTGGCTGCCAATTTGAAATGATTCGCAGTTTGGCCGGTGCTCGTGTTTCCCAGTCAGCGATTGTGATTCCCTTGACAGATTGTGAGTGACATTTGTTCCAGTTGCTCAATCATCCATAACAGATTGATACTTTTTGTTTAAAAGCAAATTTAAATTGAATTTTTGTGAATGTTTTGTGTTGACAAAGAGGTGTGAGCCTATTGTCTAATTCCACTATTATTGTGATATTCACACACACATGCACATGCTCTCTCTCTCTCTCTCTCTCTCTCTCTCTCTCTCTCTCTCTCTCTCTGTCTCTGTCTCTCTCTCTGTCTCTCTCGCTCTGTCTCTCTCTCTCTCTCTCTCTGTCTCTCTCTCTGTCTCTCTCTGTCTCTCTCTCTCTGTCTCTCTCTCTCTGTCTCTCTCTCTCTGTCTCTCTCTCTCTGTCTCTCTCTCTCTCTCTCTCTGTCTCTCTCTCTCTGTCTCTGTCTGTCTCTCTCTGTCTCTCTCTCTGTCTGTCTCTCTCTCTGTCTCTCTCTCTGTCTCTCTCTCTCTGTCTCTCTCTCTGTCTCTCTCTCTCTCTGTCTCTCTCTCTGTCTCTCTCTCTCTGTCTCTCTCTCTCTGTCTCTCTCTCTGTCTCTGTCTCTCTCTCTGTCTCTGTCTCTCTCTGTCTCTCTCTGTCTCTCTCTGTCTCTCTCTCTGTCTCTCTCTGTCTCTCTCTCTGTCTCTCTCTCTGTTCTCTCTCTCTGTCTCTCTCTGTCTCTCTCTCTGTCTCTCTCTGTCTCTCTCTGTCTCTCTCTCCTCCTGTCTCTCTCTCTCTCTCTCTCTCTCCTCTCTCTCTCTCTCTCTCTCTCTCTCTCTCTCTCTCTCTCTCTCTCTCTCTCTCTCTCTCTCTCTCTCTCTCTCTCACACACACACACACACACACACACACACACACACACACACACACACACACACACACACACACACACACACACACACACACATACACACACACACACTCACACACTTACGTGTGTGTAAAATAGGTCCAGATCTTTCGCACTGTTTGGTGCTTCTTCAGGGGCTGTGTATATATATCTCAGAGAACATATGCAGTATTGTTTAGTTATTTAAGATCCTGTTTTATGTTATATTGATTTTGTTGTGTGTATATATATATATATTTTTGTCTTAAAACAGTCATTTTGAACCAAACAGAGCTGAGATTTATTTATTGGGGATGAGAGCTGTAGTAGTTACTGTTGTTGAGGTAGTGAGTCCCTCAGTCTTGTAGAACTGTACACAGTGGTAGTTGAGGTAGTTAGTCCCTCAGTCTTGTAGAACTGTACACAGTGGTAGTTGAGGTAGTTAGTCCCTCAGTCTTGTAGAACTGTACACAGTGGTAGTTGAGGTAGTTAGTCCCTCAGTCTTGTAGAACTGTACACAGTGGTAGTTGAGGTAGTTAGTTCCTCAGTCTTGTAGAACTGTACACAGTGGTAGTTGAGGTAGTTAGTCCCTCAGTCTTGTAGAACTGTACACAGTGGTAGTTGAGGTAGTTAGTCCCTCAGTCTTGTAGAACTGTACACAGTGGTAGTTGAGGTAGTTAGTCCCTCAGTCTTGTAGAACTGTACACAGTGGTAGTTGAGGTAGTTAGTCCCTCAGTCTTGTAGAAATGTACACAGTGGTAGTTGAGGTAGTTAGTCCGTCTTATGTAGATAATTGTACATATTTCTGTACTCTGTGCCAACATGTACCCCACTAGGAGTACAGGAAGTTTAAAATGAATAGTACTTGACCCCATTAATGGTTTTAAAAAAACATTAATGAGTAATGACCCCATTAATGATTCTAATGACCCCAGTAATAGGTCTAATGACCCCATTAATGAGTCTAATGACCGAATTAATGGGTCTAGTGACCCAATTAATGGGTCTAATTACCCCATTAATTAGTCTAATGACACCATTAATGGGTCTGTTGACCACATTAATGGGTCTGATGACCACGTTAATGGGTCTGATGACCACATTAATGGGTCTGATAACCACATTAATGGGTCTGATGACCACATTAATGGGTCTGATGACCACATTAATGGGTCTAATGCATCCCTTTATAAGTATTTGTTCATAGTGTGGTTGTATACATAGATGTATGTAGCTGATGTATGTCTTAACAATTTCAACCAGAATTGAACAAGTTCACTTATGTAAAATGCTTGTTTATAGAGGAACTTTATAAGGGAGGTCACTGTATTAATGTAGGTATGGTACTGTACCATCCTCACTCATCAGATTCAGATTTCAGATTCATTTATTTCTTTGCAAGTAGTACATTGAGAGTACATTCCAGAGTACAGTTACTGTACCACCACCACCAGTACTGTAACATTCTCACTCATCCTACAGAGTACAGTTACTGTACCACCACTAGTACTGTAACATTCTCACTCATCCTACATAGTACAGTTTACTGTACCACCACTAGTACTGTAAATTCTCACTCATCTCTACAGAGTACAGTTACTGTACCACCACTAGTACTGTAACATTCTCACTCATCCTACAGAGTACAGTTACTGTACCACCACTAGTACTGTAACATTCTCACTCATCCTACGGAGTACAGTTACTGTACCACCACCAGTACTGTAACATTCTCACTCATCCTACATAGTACAGTTACTGTACCACCACTAGTACTGTAACATTCTCACTCATCCTACGGAGTACAGTTACTGTACCACCCCACACAGTACTTGTAACATTCTCACTCATCCTACAGAGTACAGTTACTGTACCACCACTAGTACTGTAACATTGTCACTCATCCTACAGAGTACAGTTACTGTACCACCACCAGTACTGTAACATTCTCACTCATCCTACAGAGTACAGTTACTGTACCACCACTAGTACCATAACATTCTCACTCATCCTACAGAGTACAGTTACTGTACCACCACTAGTACCATAACATTCTCGCTCATCCTACAGAGTACAGTTACTGTACCACCACCAGTACTGTAACATTCTCACTCATCCTACATAGTACAGTTACTGTACCACCACCAGTACTGTAACATTCTCACTCATCCTACAGAGTACAGTTACTGTACCACCACCAGTACTGTAACATTCTCACTCATCCTACGGAGTACAGTTACTGTAGCACTACCAATACTGTAACATTCTCACTCATCCTACAGAGTACAGTTACTGTACCACCACTAGTACTGTAACATTTTCACTCATCCTATAGAGTACAGTTACTGTACCACCACTAGTACTGTAACATTTTCACTCATCCTATAGAGTACAGTTACTGTACCACCACTAGTACTGTAACATTCTCGCTCATCCTACAGAGTACAGTTACTGTACCACCACTAGTACTGTAACATTTTCACTCATCCTACAGAGTACAGTTACTGTACCACCACCAGTACTGTAACATTCTCACTCATCCTACAGAGTACATTTACTGTACCACCACCAGTACTGTAACATTCTCACGCATCCTACAGAGTACAGTTACTGTACCACCACTAGTACTGTAACATTCTCACTCATCCTACAGAGTACAGTTACTGTACCCCACTAGTACTGTAACATTCTCACTCATCCTACAGAGTACAGTTACTGTACCACCACTAGTACTGTAACATTCTCGCTCATCCTACAGAGTACAGTTACTGTACCACCACTAGTACTGTAACATTCTCACTCATCCTACAGAGTACAGTTACTGTACCACCACCAGTACTGTAACATTCTCACTCATCCTACAGAGTACATTTACTGTACCACCACCAGTACTGTAACATTCTCACGCATCCTACAGAGTACAGTTACTGTACCACCACCACCAGTACTGTAACATTCTCACTCATCCTACAGAGTACAGTTACTGTACCACCACTAGTACTGTAACATTCTCACTCATCCTACAGAGTACAGTTACTGTACCACCACCAGTACTGTAACATTCTCACTCATCCTACAGAGTACATTTACTGTACCACCACCAGTACTGTAACATTCTCACGCATCCTACAGAGTACATTTACTGTACCACCACCACCAGTACTGTAACATTCTCACTCATCCTACAGAGTACAGTTACTGTACCACCACCACCAGTACTGTAACATTCTCACGCATCCTACAGAGTACAGTTACTGTACCACCACCAGTACTGTAACATTCTCACTCATCCTACAGAGTACAGTTACTGTACCACCACTAGTACTGTAACATTCTCACTCATCCTACAGAGTACAGTTACTGTACCACCAGTAGTACTGTAACATTCTCGCTCATCCTACAGAGTACAGTTACTGTACCACCACTAGTACTGTAACATTCTCACTCATCCTACAGAGTACAGTTACTGTACCACCACTAGTACTGTAACATTCTCACTCATCCTACAGAGTACAGTTACTGTACCACCACCAGTACTGTAACATTCTCACTCATCCTACAGAGTACATTTACTGTACCACCACCAGTACTGTAACATTCTCACTCATCCTACAGAGTACAGTTTAATGGATATAACATTTACAACCCATACATCACACCCATGTATCTAAATGCATTCATCTCCTCCTCCTCTTCCTTTTCCCAGTCTCTTTTCCAATCTTTCAATTCCTCAGTTCTTCGTTTCTCCCACCCCCTTGTTCCTTCCTATGTTCAGTTTTTATTTCCTACCCTCACACAGCTTACCAAATTTCATTTTTTTTTCAACAGATCGAGAATCAGCTGTTTCAGCTGTAACTGTCAGCCAAATTGATTATTATTCAGTTTTCTAATTGCTTCTAGGCCTCTTCCATATAAAAAATAATTAAACAGCCATGGAGACATCCACAGGATGGCCTAAGGCCTGATTCAGAGAGAAAATTATCTATTTCTTTCCTGTATTATCTAACTTGGGTCTGTCTATCAATGTAAAGCATCCATAACTCCTTGAAATAATCTATCAACTCCACACACTTGTAATATCTACCACCCTGCTCTACTGTCTACCCTGTCATTATCTATCCCCCATCTACCTGGCCTCAAGCCTTCTTGTAGTCCTACTTAAATATCAGCACTAGGCCTACACATATCTAGAGAAGGACCAATATTCTAATTATCTTATAAAGCTCCACTGTATACAGTCAGCTCTTATAAAGCTCCACTATATACAACCAACTCTCTTATAAAGCTCCACTATATACAGCCAACTCTCTTACAAAGCTCCAGTATATACAGCCAACGCTCTTATAAAGCTCCACTATATACAGTCAACTCTCTTATAAAGCTCCACTATATACAGCCAACTCTCTTATAAAGCTCCACTATATACAGCCAACTCTATTATAAAGCTCCACTATATACAGTCAGGTCTTATAAAGTTTCTCTTTATACAGTCTGTTCTCTTATAAAGTTCCCCATATGCTGAGTATATACAGAGGAGCTTTATAAGAGAGCTCACTGTATGCTAGAGCTCTGGTACAGTCTTACTCTAGTGTTTTGTAATTTCTTTTTGTACCTCTTAATAAAATGTTTATCCTGAGTCCATGTTTGCTGCCCTGGGTAGATGAGGTGTAGGTGTGGGTAGATGAGGGGTAGGTGTGGGTAGATGAGGGGTAGGTGTTGGTAGATGAGGGGTAGGTGTGGGTAGACGAGGGGTAGGTGTGGGTAGATGAGGGGTAGGTGTTGGTAATGAGGGTAGGTGTTGGTAGTGAGGGGTAGGTGTGGGTAGACGAGGGGTAGGTGTGGGTAGATGAGGGGTAGGTGTGGGTAGATGAGGGGTAGGTGTTGGTAGATGAGGGGTAGGTGTAGGTAGATGAGGGGTAGGTGTGGGTAGATGAGGGGTAGGTGTTGGTAGATGAGGGGTAGGTGTGGGTAGATGAGGGGTAGTGTGGGTAGATGGGGAGGTGTGGGTAGATGAGGGGTAGGTGTGGGTAGATGAGGGGTAGGGTGGGTAGATGAGGGTAGGTGTGGGTAGATGAGGGGTAGGTGTGGGTAGATGAGGGGTAGGTGTGGGTAGATGAGGGGAGGTGTTGGTAGATGAGGGGTAGGTCTTGGTAGGTGTGGGTAGATGAGGGGTAGGTGTGGGTAGATGGGTAGGTGTTGGTAGATGAGGGGTAGGTGTTGGTAGATGAGGGGTAGGTGTGGTAGATGAGGGGTAGGTGTGGGTAGATGAGGGGTAGGTGTGGGTAGATGAGGGTAGGTGTGGGTAGATGAGGGGTAGGTGTGGGTAGATGAGGGGTAGGTGTGGGTAGATGAGGGGTAGTGTGGGTAGGTGTTGGTAGATGGGTAGGTGTGGGTAGATGAGGGGTAGGTGTTGGTAGATGAGGGGTAGGTGTTGGTAGATGAGGGGTAGGTGTGGGTAGATGAGGGGTTAGGTGTTGGTAGATGAGGGGTAGGTGTGTGGTAGATGGGTAGGTGTTGGTAGATGAGGGGTAGGTGTGGGTAGATGAGGGGTAGGTGTGGGTAGATGAGGGGTAGGTGTTGGTAGATGAGGGTAGGTGTGGGTAGATGAGGGGTAGTGTTGGTAGATGATGGGTAGGTGTTGGTAGATGAGGGGTAGGTGTTGGTAGATGAGGGTAGGTTGGTAGATGAGGGGTAGTGTGGGTAGATGAGGGGTAGGTTGTGGGTAGATGAGGGGTAGGTGTTGGTATATGAGGGGTAGGTGTTGGTAGATAGAGGGTAGGTGTGATAGATGAGGGTAGGTGTGGGTAGATGAGGGGTAAGTGTTGGGTAGATGAGGGGTAGTGTGGGTACGATGAGGTAGGTGTTGGTAGATGAGGGTAGGTGTTGGTATATGAGGGGTAGGTGTGGATAGATGAGGGGTAGGTGTGGTAGATGAGGGGTAGTGTTGGTAGAATGAGGGTAGGTGTGGGTAGATGAGGGGTAGGTGTTGGTAGATGAGGGGTAGGTGTGGTAGATGAGGGGTAGGTGGTGGGTAGATGAGGGGTAGGTGTTGGTAGATAAGGGTAGGTGTTGGTAATAGGGTATGTTGGTAGATGAGGGGTAGGTGTGGTAGATAGGGTAGTGTTGGTGTAGGGTAGTGTTGGTAGATGAGGGTAGGTGTGGTAGATGAGGGGTAGGTGTGGGTAGATGAGGGGTAGGTGTGGGTAGATGAGGGGTAGGTGTTGGTAGATGAGGGGTAGGTGTTGGTAGATGAGGGGTAGGTGTGGGTAGATGGGGTAGGTGTTGGTAGATGAGGGGTAGGTGTGGGTAGATGAGGGGTAGGTGTTGGTAGATGAGGGTAGGGTGTGGTAGATGAGGGGTAGGTGTTGGTAGACGAGGGGTAGGTGTGGTAGATGAGGGGTAGGTGTGAGTAGATGAGGGGTAGGTGTTGGTAGATGAGGGGTAGGTGTGGTAGTGAGGGGTAGGTGTTGGTAGATGAGGGGTAGGTGTGGGTAGATGAGGGTAGGTTGGTAGATGAGGAGTAGGTGTGGGTAGATGAGGGGTAGAGGGTTGTTGGTAGATGAGGGGTAGGTGTGGTAGATGAGGGGTAGGTGTTGGTAGATGAGGGGTAGGTGTGGTAGATGAGGGGTAGGTGTGGGTAGATGAGGGGTAGGGTTGGTAGACGAGGGTAGGTGTTGGTAGATGAGGGGTAGGTGTGTGGTAGATGAGGGGTAGGTGTTGGTAGATGATGGGTTAGGTGTTGGTAGATGAGGGGTAGGTGGAGATGAGGGTAGGTGTGGTAGATGAGTGTAGGTGTTGGTAGATGAGGGGTAGGTGTTGGTAGATGAGGGTAGGTGGGTGGGTTGAGTGAGGGGTAGTGTGGGTAGATGAGGGGTAGGTGTGTAATGAGGGTAGGTGTTGTAGATGAGGGGTAGGTTGTGTAGATGAGGGGTAGGTGTTGGTAGAATGAGGGGTAGGTGTGGTAGATGAGGGGTAGGTGTTGGTAGATGAGGGGTAGGTGTTGGTAGATGAGGGTAGGTGTGGGTAGATGAGGGTAGGTGATGGTAGATGAGGGGTAGGTGTGGTAGATGAGGGGTAGGTGTGGTAGATGAGGGTAGGTGTGGTAGATGAGGGGTAGGTGTTGGTAGATGAGGGGTAGGTGTGGTAGATGAGGGGAGAGGTGTTGGTAGATGAGGGGTAGGTGTTGGTAGATGGGGGTAGGTGTTGGTAGATGAGGGGTAGGTGTTGGTAGATGAGGGGTAGTGGTGGGTAGATGAGGGGTAGGTGTTGGTAGATGAGGGGTAGGTGTTGGTAGATGAGGGTAGGTGTGGGTGTAGATGAGGGGTAGGTGTGGTAGATGAGGGGTAGGTGTGGTAGAATGAGGGTAGTGTGGTAGAGAGGGAGGTGGGTAGATGAGGGTAGGTAGGTGTTGGTAGATGAGGGGTAGGTGTTGGTAGATGAGGGGTAGGTGTGGTAGATGAGGGGTAGGTGTTGGTAGATGAGGGGTAGGTGTTGGTAGATGAGGGAGGTGTGGTAGTTGAGGGTGGTGTGAGGGGTAGGTGTTGGGTAGATGAGGGGTTAGGTGGGGAGAATGAGGGGTTGGTAGATGGGTAAGGGATTGGAAGGGGTAGGTGTGGTAGATGAGGGGTAGGTGTGGGTAGATGAGGGGTAGTGTTGGTAGTATGAGGGGTAGGGTGTTGGTAGATGAGGGTAGGTGTGGTAGATGAGGGGAGGTGTTGGTAGATGAGGGGTAGGTGTGGGTAGATGAGGGGTAGGTGTTGGTAGATGAGGGGGGTGTTGGTAGATGGGGTAGGTGTGGTAGATGAGGGGTAGGTGTTGGTAGATGAGGGGTAGGTGGTTGTAGATGAGGGGTAGGTGTGGGTAGATGAGGGGTAGGTGTTGGGTAGATGAGGGGTAGGTGTTGGTAGATGAGGGGTAGGTGTGGGTAGATGAGGGGTAGGTGTGGTAATGGGGAGTGGGTAGATGAGGGGTGGTGTTGGTAGATGAGGGGTAGGTGTGGGTAGATGAGGGGTAGGTGTTGGGATGAGGGGTGAGTGTGTAGATGAAGGTGGTTGGTAGATGAGGGGTAGGTGTTGGTAGATGAGGGGTAGGTGTGGGTAGATGAGGGGTAGGTGGGTAGATGAGGGGTAGGGTGGTTGAGGGTAGGGTATGAGAGGGTAGGTGTGGTAGATGAGGGGTAGGTGTTGGTAGATGAGGGGTAGGTGTGGTAGATTGAGGGGTAGGTGTGGTAGATGAGGGGTAGGTGTGGTAGATGAGGGGTAGGGTGGGTAGATGAGGGGTAGGTGTTGGTAGATGAGGGGTAGGTGTGGTAGATGAGGGGTAGGTGTGGGTAGATGAGGGGTAGGTGTGGGTAGATGAGGGTAGGTGTGGGTAGATTGAGGGTAGGTGTGGTAGATGAGGGGTAGGTGTGGGTAGATGAGGGGTAGGTGTTGGTAGATAGGGGTAGGTGTGGTATGAGTGGTAGTGTAGGGTAGATGAGGGTAGGTGTTGGTTAGATGAGGGGTAGGTGTGGGTAGATGAGGGGTAGGTGTGGTAGATGAAGGGGTAGTGTGTGGTAGATGAGGGTAGGTGTGGGTAGATGAGGGGTAGGTGTAGGGTAGATGAGGGGTAGGTGTGGTAGATGAGGGGTAGGTGTTGGTAGATGAGGGGTAGGTGTGGTAGATGAGGGGTAGGTGTGGGTAGATGAGGGGTAGGGTGTGGGTAGATGAGGGGTAGGTGTGGGTAGATGAGGGGTAGGTGTTGGTAGATAGAGGGTAGGTGTTGGTAGTGAGGGGTAGGTGTGGGTAGATGAGGGGTAGGTGTTGGTAGATGAGGGGTAGGTGTGGGTAGATGAGGGGTAGGTGTTGGTAGATGAGGGGTAGGTGTGGGTAGATGAGGGGTAGTTGTGGGTAGATGAGGGTAGGTGTTGGTAGATGAGGGGTAGGTGTGGGTAGATGAGGGTAGGTGTGGGTAGATGAGGTGGTAGGTGTGGGTGAATGAGGGGTAGGTGTGGGTAGATGAGGGTAGGTGTTGGTAGATGAGGGGTAGGTGTGGTAGATGAGGGGTAGGTGTTGGTAGATGAGGGGTAGGGTGGGTAGATGAGGGTAGGTAGTGGTAATGAGGGTTGTGTGGTAGATGAGGGGTAGGTGTGGTAGATGAGGGGTAGGTGTGGGTAGATGAGGGTAGGTGTGGTAGATGAGGGGTAGGTGTGGGTAGATGAGGGGTTAGGAGTGGTGGTGTGGTAGATGAGGGGTAGGTGTTGGTAGATAGAGGGGTAGGTGTGGGTAGATGAGGGGTAGGTGTGGTAGATGAGGGGTAGGTGTGGGTAGATGAGGGGTAGGTGTTGGTAGATGAGGGGTAGTGTGGTAGATGAGGTAGTGTTAGGTAGATAGGGTGGTGTGATGAGGGGTAGGTGTTGGTAGATGAGGGTAGGTGTTGGTTAGATGAGGGGTAGGTGATGGTAGATGGAGGGGTAGGTGTGGGTAGATGAGGGGTGAGGTGTTGGTAGATGAGGGGTAGGTGTTGGTAGATGAGGGGTAGGTGTGGTAGATGAGGGGTAGGTTTGTTGGTAGATGAGGGTAGGTGTGGGTAGATGAGGGTAGGTGTGGTAGATGAGGGGTAGGTGGATAGATTTGGTAGATGAGGGGTAGGTGTTGGTTAGATGAGGGGTAGGTGTTGGGTAGATGAGGGGTAGGTGTTGGTAGATGAGGGTCAGGTGTTGGTAGATGAGGGGTAGGTGTGGTAGATAGGGATAGGTTGGTAGATGAGGGGTGGATGTTGGTAGAGATGATGGGTAGGTGTTGGTAGAATGAGGGGTAGGTGTTGTAGATGAGGGGTGGATATGGTAGATGAGGGTAGATGTTGGTAGATGAGGTAGGTGTATGATGAGAGGGGTAATTTGGTAGATGAGGGTAGATATTGTAGATGGGTGTAGGTTTGGTAGATGGGGTTAGGTGTTGGTTGATGAGGGTGGTTATGGGTAGATGGAGATAGATATGGGTTGATAAGGGTAGATGTGGTTGGTAGATGATGGTAGTTTAGGTGATTTGGTAGATGGAGGGGTAGGTAATTGTAGTGAGGGGTGGTTTGGTAATATTGTAGATACTGTAGTAGGTCAGGTGTGCTTTGGTAGATGAGGGAGGATGTTGGTAGATGACATGTGTGTAATAGGTATGTGCATGGGTGAAAGGCATAGTTGGTAGATGAGGAAGTGTGGTAGATAAGGTATGTGCTGGTAGATAAGGCATGTTGGTTGATAGATACAGTTTGCTATGCTGGGAGTACAGGTATTATGCAGGGTATATGGTAGATGAGGTGAGTGTATAAGGTAGATAAGGTAGTGTTGGTATACCTGAGGCATTGTAGGGGTAATGTGTGAGCCGGTAGATATTGGTAGTATGAGATCAGGTACTCTGAAATAAGCTAGTATGGCTGGTCACAGTAATAGGAGTAGTACTAACCAGCAGCCAGGTGTCAGGATGAGCTATAGGAGTTTCACTTCTCGTTAGATACCAGGAGGTATTGGTAATTTATGGTATGCTGTTGGAGTTGAACAGTCTGGTGCCCCGTGAATTTGTTGAGCTTTAGTATTGGTGCCTTGCTTTCATGGGAGATACGTTGCTACTACTGATAGTCTGATATTGTGTTTTCAAGAGAGCTTGATAGAGTGAAAGGCTTTTGTGGAGTGACATGGCCTTGTTTTCTCTCCAAACTATTACTGCTACTCCACGTATCCCTCCCTGTCACATTTCCACTCTCTTCCTATTGGCCTTTCCTGTTCCAGCTTCTTGTCCTGGGTCGTCCCTCAGAATAATCCCCTTAGGTTATAGGAATGCTTGTGTCCCTGTCATTACATGGTGTTGTGCGTGTATTGTGTAGCATCAGATCATCTAGGTATGTACCAATCTACCCTCTGGAATCCTAGAGGGCAGCTTTTGGTGTCCTTCAGGTGATGGATGTATCTCTGAAGGCTGCCTGTCAGTTCCAGGAGGTGGTGGCCAAAGGGGGGTGTGCCTTGTGGAGGATTTTCAACCATCCTCTCGTTTGTCCGGCGAGGTGGCTCTTTGGATATAAGGTTGCTATCCTGGATTGCTGGTCTACCAGCATGAAAGGTAGTATAAGATACAGGTTCCATGCTGCATCTACACTACCAGTGGCACGAAGAATCCTCTTGGGCATGGAGGGGGATATATGGTCCCTTTTCTTTCTCCTGGGAGATACCTCTCCACGTTCCTTGTTTTTTGTGTTTGAAAAGAAAAAGAAAAGAAAAGAAAAAACTTATCATGGAGACTCATGCCTATGAATTTCCTCCTCCCAAACCCCTTCCTACTGCGGCACCTACTCACCCTGGCACACCATCAGACCATTCTTCAGACCTCTCTTCCAACTTGATACCTTCTCCGTAGTTCCAACTGACATCCACACATCTTTGATTCTGGCTTCTGCCCCTACAATGCATTGATTTTCGGATCATACATGCAACTTAGGATAGCCTACCTCTTGTCCCTCATCCAGATGACCTTGATCTGTCACAGATGACTGCCTCAGTTTCTTCTCACTCTCCTAAGAGATGACCAGCTAGGCAATTCCTGCCCTTACACTCTGTGTTTCAAAGTCCTTCATGAACTAAATTCTTTACTCTCCAACCAACTTCTCCTACTGACTATCTTTTCAACCACATCAGCAAGGCACTCCTTTGACATGTAGGGCAAAACATTTCCCTCCATGTACTTAAGAGTGGCTCATGCATTGTCACTGTATAAAATACAGAGCAACCACATAACCTTTCAAGCCTTGCCAGTGTTGATAACAAGCCAGTTACAATTCACAAGCATATTTCTCTTAATACTTGCTCTGGAACTATTATCCTTCCAAATACAATCATACAATGCATCTTCCTCACATATAATGCAGACATTCTGGAGCTCCAGAATCTCCCAATCATAAAGGTGGACACTTAATGGCGGAGGTGTTATCCTTGTAATATAGTGAGACTAACCATTGACAGCTGTGAACTGCCACCATCTGTTTACATAGCAGGACCATGCCTACAAGTGCAGGAGGTGACCCCTATCCCATAACAATGTAGAAAATTCTGGCACTTTGGCCACACAGCGAAATATTGCAGAGAAGAAGCAGAATGCCTTGTCTGTGGTGCTCCTTGGTGCGGTAAAGAGGCTCTTGGTCTGAGGAATTAAGACCTTTTGATCTCCTTCCTCAGACCGAACCTAATTACCCCCAATCCCCCTTTCCCTGTCCCATCTTCCCCATCCCCCCTTTCCCTGTCTTTCCCCCAACCCTTCCCTTCCTTTTCCCCTTCCCATTTGTAGCCTCTGGGATCCTCCCCTCTGGCATTAGTTTCTAGGTAGGGGGAAGTGTGCCAGGGTTCATCCCGTTCTGGGGTGTTCCTCGGGAGTGGTGTAGTTTGCCATGGAATCTGCGTCATCTGGAGGTGCCCTGCTCCCTTCCTGGATTTCCAGGAGGTGGGGTAGGGTGTCCTGCAGGTGACGGGTGTATCTCCAGAGGCTACTTTCGGCTCTGGGAGGTGGCAGCTGAAGGAGGTATGCTTTGTGGTGGGTATCAGACCGCCCTCTCTTTTGTCTGTGCTGATTTACTGGCATGACGGGGTAGGGTATGGCACAGGTTCCACGCTGCATCGGCACTGCTGGTGGTCTCGAGGTTCTCTTGGATGAGAGTAACTATCCCTTCCCTGTTCTAGTAACTGTCCCTCTTTTTCTTTCATTTTCTTTTTTTCTTTAAAATAATAATAAAGAATTACCACCATCATGGAGTCTTAAATAACAAAAAAGGCACAATACCGTGACTGGAACGATACACAAATAACCCGCACATAAAAGAGAGAAGCTTACGACGACGTTTCGGTCCGACTTGGACCATTGACAAAGTCACAGTCTGACTTTGTCAATAGTCCAAGTCAGACCGAAACGTCGCCGTAAGCTTCTCTCTTTTATGTGCAGGTTATTTGTGTATCATGGAGTCTTCGTTCTGTAACCCCCCCTCCTCCTCCCAGGCTCTTTTTTGTTACTGCATCCTTTTCTGACCCGGATTTGTTATTGGACTATTACGAGCTTGAGGAGTGCATTGTTATTTACTCGTAGTAATTTTTATTTAAATTATCATTCTTTGATTTTTCTATCACTTATATAAATACCAACAGGAAATCAAAACTTCATCAAGAATTATTTTAATTTAATTGAAGTATAGATACCTTGTCTTTAGATAGGTATAATACATTTTTTTTTTCAACAAGTCGGCCATCTCCCACTGAGGCAGGGTGACCCAAAAAGAAAGAAAATCCCCAAAAAGAAAATACTTTCATCATCATTCAACACTTCCACCTCACTCACACATAATCACTGTCTTTGCAGAGGTACCCAGATACAACAGTTTAGAAGCACATACGTATAACATACCCCTCCAAACTGCCAATATTCCAAACCCCTCCTTTAACCCTTTCAGGGTCCGTGCCGTTGATCTATGGGTTTATTTATTTATTTATTTATTTATTTGTTTGTTTATTAATTTGAACATGATGCATGGAAGTACAAAGAAATACAGTGGTTAAGTGTAATATGCCAAAGCCCCTTGTATGCAGAGCATTATGGGCAGGCTTAAAATTAACTTAAGATTAACTAAGCAATGATATATTCAATGGTAAACATTATTGTAAACAAATAACAATTAAGCACAAATGAGTTTCAAAGACAGGTCATATGGTCATTTACTATGTTGCTGTGCATTCAGTAGAATGGAGTATTCTGTTAGGTAATGTAATTAAAAATAACAAAGTTTGATTGGGTCACAGGGTAAACATTTATGAGATACAGTTATTCAGTATTTATTTAGTTGAGGGTGAGTAAGTGATTTTTAAGAAGAGACTTGAATTTATAAACAGACAGTGTTTCTTTTATATTCACAGGTTGGTTTAGAAAGACACGTAAGCAAACACTATGACATATTTATTAGAAAACGTTTCAGTCCTGGGACCTTGATCACTTCTAACATACAGAGGTAGAAAAACATTATATATATAGGCGGAGAGTGAGATGTGAGTGACGCGCATGACCTGAGGAATGTCATGTTATGGTGAGTAGGTTTAGAGTTTTGAATATTGGTGGAGTGTGCTGCCTGTAGTGGGAATTTGTTATCATTCTAACTGCAGCCTTTTGTTGGGTAATTAGTGGTCTGAGATGGTTAATTGTTGTTGAGCCCCATGCACAAATTCCATAAGTTAGATTGGGGTAAATAAGTGAGTGATATAGGGCCAGGAGGGCTGACTGTGGAACATAGTACCGTATCTTCAATAGTATGCCTACAGTCTTGGAAATTTTCTTGGAATTTGTTGTGTATGTGTTTGAAATTTGAGTCTATTATCAAGGTGGATTCCTAAGAATTTTCCCTGTTAGCTTTGTGATAGGTGATCCGTTTATCATCATGTTAAGTGGGACATCTGTAGCTCTGTTACCAAACTGAATGAAGTAGGTTTTGTCAATGTTGAGAGAAAGTTTGTTAGTCATCATCCAGGTAGATATTTTCTGTAATTCGGTATTCACAGTATTGGCTAGCATAACTGTGCTCGGGTGAGAGAAGACATATGTAGTGTCACCTGCAAATAGTGTGGGTTTGAGTACGTAGTTGCAATGCATTTGGTAGGTCATTTATGTAAACGAGAAAGAGAAGAAGGCCAAGAACACTTCCCTGTGGGGGGCACCAACTGTAAGTGGCTGTACGAAAGAGTTTGCTCCATTTGTGTACACATATTGGCTTCTGTTGCTGAGGTATGACTTTAGGTAGTTGAGGGAGTGCCCTCTTAAACCATAGTGCGACAATTTTATGTGGAGCAAATCATGGTCAACTGTATCAAAAGCTTTACGTAAATCAATGAAGATCCCCAGTGGGACTTCTTTTTTCTCTAGTGCAGTGTATATTTGTTCTAGCATGTGTATAATAGGATCATTCGTATTTTTATTAAGCCTGAACCCAAACTGACAGGGATTGAGTATGTTGTGGGAGATGAGGTAGGAATAGATTCGCTTATGAATTAATTTTTCAAAGATTTTAGAGAGAGGGTGTAAGTGGGATATTGGCCTATAGTTGTTCAAGTCTGTTTGGTCTCCTCCTTTATGGATCGGGGTGACCCTTGCTATTTTGAGAGCTGTAGGGAAGGTAGAGGATTCGATGGATTTGTCAAAGAGTGTTGCAATGATTGGTGACAGCACTTGCGACGCTTTTTTGTATATAAAGGGTGGTAAGGTATTTAAATCTCCTGTCTTGTTGTTTAGTGTGTTGATAATAAGGGAGACTTCTGTTGGGTTAGTCGGAGCTAGGAACAGTGTGTTCGGGTAGTTGCCAGTGAGGTAGTCATTGGGTGGGGTATTTGAGCTTGGGATTTTATTGGCAAGGTTTTTTCCTGTGGTGGAGAAGAAATCATTGAGTCTGTTTGCTGTTTCAGTTGGTGGGAGTTGGGGTTCATCTGGTTTTGTTAGTTCAATTGTGCTATTTCATGATATCTTTTTTGTTCCTAGAATTTCTGAGAGGGTTTTCCAGGTCGAAGAGGTATGGGGTAGGTTTAAAAATGTAGTGTTAGAGTGTTCAGCAGAAGTTTGTGGTTACAGGAAAGTGGGTGCGGGAGGGAAGAGGAGCGATTGGTGGAATGATGATGTGAAGAGAGTAGTAAGGGAGAAAAAGTTAGCATATGAGAAGTTTTTACAAAGTAGAAGTGATGCAAGGGGGGAAGAGTATATGGAGAAAAGAGGAGAGGTTAACCCTTTCAGGGTCCAAGGCCCAAATCTGGAGTCACCAACCATGTCCAAGAATTAAAAAAAAAAAATTTGTTATTTTTTTATTATGAAATCGTAGAGAATCTTTTTGTGAAGGTTAATAAAACAAAAAGTACGAAATTTGGTGGAAAATTGACGAAATTAGCTCTCGCGAATTTTGATTGTCAGCGATATTTACGAATCGGCGATTTTGCCGACTTTGACTCCCAATTTTAGGCCAATTACATTATTCCAATCAACCAAATTCTTAGCTATTCACTAGTATTACTTCTATTCTATCGATTGAGCAAAGAAATCGCCAATTCAACTGTTTCAACTACAAAATAAAGTGATCGAAATTGTTAATTTTGGCCATTTAACACAAAGTTCAAAATATTCCAATTTCAAAATAGGTCCAGAATGAACAATGTAGGCATTCCTGGCACTAAACTAACATTTCCTCTGTTCATTAGTTATGTTTTGAGGCTTTACAAATAAATTCCATTTTGATTTTTTATTCACATAATGAATTTTTATTCACACCAAAAAATAGAAGATTTACTCTTATGCAATACTGTAATAATTGTATAAATATCATCACCATATTTGTGAATGTATATTAGACCCACCAGCTGACGGTATTAGAAGTGTGAGGTTGTTTGTTTACTCTTGAATATCGGAAAAATTAACATTTCCGCTAATTTGAGCTCAGTTTCAAGCCATTTCCAATGCTAAAACCAATCAAAATCATCTCTATTTCTGTAATATGTCTTCCATTCTATCAAATAGACCAAGAAATCGCAAATACAACTATAAAAAAACATACGAAAAAACACTGCAAAGTTGCTGTTTTAATCGAAAAATCATGATTTCATTTTTTTTCTCTCATTATACACAGTGTGCTGCAGGATCTGTTTTATGTGGTGCACACATACCACATAGATGTATTCTCTCATATCTAGGCCCAAATGTACCACTCACAGTTTATCAGAGTGAGCTGAGCTCATGGCGTAGATCTACGGTTTGGACCCTGAACGTAAAGCCGTAGATCTACGGGACGGACCCTGAAAGGGTTAAGAGAGTGTTGAAGCAATGTAAAAAGAGAGCAAACGAGAGAGTGGGTGAGATGTTATCAACAAATTTTGTTGAAAATAAGAAAAAGTTTTGGAGTGAGATTAACAAGTTAAGAAAGCCTAGAGAACAAATGGATTTGTCAGTTAAAAATAGGAGAGGAGAGTTATTAAGTGGAGAGTTAGAGGTATTGGGAAGATGGAGGGAATATTTTGAGGAATTGTTAAATGTTGATGAAGATAGGGAAGCTGTGATTTCGTGTATAGGGCAAGGAGGAACAACATCTTGTAGAGTGAGGAATAGCCAGTTGTGAGTGTGGGGGAAGTTCGTGAGGCAGTAGGTAAAATGAAAGGGGGTAAGGCAGCCGGGATTGATGGGATAAAGATAGAAATGTTAAAAGCAGGTGGGGATATAGTTTTGGAGTGGTTGGTGCAATTATTTAATAAATGTATGGAAGAGGGTAAGGTACCTAGGGATTGGCAGAGAGCATGCATAGTTCCTTTGTATAAAGGCAAAGGGGATAAAAGAGAGTGCAAAAATTATAGGGGGATAAGTCTGTTGAGTATACCTGGCAAAGTGTATGGTAGAGTTATTATTGAAAGAATTAAGAGTAAGACGGAGAATAGGATAGCAGATGAACAAGGAGGCTTTAGGAAAGGTAGGGGGTGTGTGGACCAGGTGTTTACAGTGAAACATATAAGTGAACAGTATTTAGATAAGGCTAAAGAGGTCTTTGTGGCATTTATGGATTTGGAAAAGGCGTATGACAGGGTGGATAGGGGGGCAATGTGGCAGATGTTGCAGGTGTATGGTGTAGGAGGTAGGTTACTGAAAGCAGTGAAGAGTTTTTACGAGGATAGTGAGGCTCAAGTTAGAGTATGTAGGAAAGAGGGAAATTATTTCCCAGTAAAAGTAGGCCTTAGACAAGGATGTGTGATGTCACCGTGGTTGTTTAATATATTTATAGATGGGGTTGTAAGAGAAGTAAATGCGAGGGTCTTGACAAGAGGCATGGAGTTAAAAGATAAAGAATCACACATAAAGTGGGAGTTGTCACAGTTGCTCTTGGCTGATGACACTGTGCTCTTGGGAGATTCTGAAGAGAAGTTGCAGAGATTGGTGGATGAATTTGGTAGGGTGTGCAAAAGAAGAAAATTGAAAGTGAATACAGTAAAGAGTAAGGTTATGAGGATAACAAAGATTAGGTGATGAAAGATTGGATATCAGATTGGACGGAGAGAGTATGGAGGAGGTGAATGTATTCAGATATTTGGGAGTGGACGTGTCAGCGGATGGGTCTATGAAAGATGAGGTGAATCATAGAATTGATGAGGGGAAAAGGGTGAGTGGTGCACTTAGGAGTCTGTGGAGACAAAGAACTTTGTCCTTGGAGGCAAAGAGGGGAATGTATGAGAGTATAGTTTTACCAACGCTCTTATATGGGTGTGAAGCATGGGTGATGAATGTTGCAGCGAGGAGAAGGCTGGAGGCAGTGGAGATGTCATGTCTGAGAGCAATGTGTAGTGTGAATATAATGCAGAGAATTCGTAGTTTGGAAGTTAGGAGGAGGTGCGGGATTACCAAAACTGTTGTCCAGAGGGCTGAGGAAGGGTTGTTGAGGTGGTTTGGACATGTGGAGAGAATGGAGCGAAACAGAATAACTTCAAGAGTGTATCAGTCTGTAGTGGAAGGAAGGCGGGGTAGGGGTCGGCCTAGGAAAGGTTGGAGGGAGGGGGTAAAGGAGGTTTTGTGTGCGAGGGGCTTGGACTTCCAACAGGCATGCGTGAGCATGTTTGATAGGAGTGAATAGAGACAAATGGTTTTTAATACTTGTCGTGCTGTTGGGGTGTGAGCAAAGTAACATTTATGAATGGGTTCAGGGAAACCGGCAGGCCGGACTTGAGTCCTGGAGATGGGAAGTACAGTGCCTGCACTCTGAAGGAGGGGTGTTAATGTTGCAGTTTAAAAACTGTAGTGTAAAGCATCCTTCTGGCAAGACAGTGATGGAGTGAATGATGGTGAAAGTTTTTCTTTTTCGGGCCACCCTGCCTTGTTGGGAAACGGCCAGTGTGATAATAAAAAAAAAAAAAAATAATAATTTTCCAGGTCTTTTTTATATCACCTGTTAAGTTGGATAATCTGTTCTCATAATACAATTTTTTAGCCCTTCTTATCAGGCTGGTTAGGATTGACGAGTAACGTTTTGTTTGGTCTCTGGTTATGTGACCCATTCTGTCCTGTTTTTCGTATAGGTGCTTTGTATTTATGGATTTGAGGATGCTGGGTGTTAGCCAGGGACTGTTCAGTCTCTTAGCTGTCATCTGTTTAGTTTTTTTAGGGCAGTGCTTGTTATAGAGGTATTGGGTTTTTTTTTTTTTAGAAAATTATTAATACATTTGTCATTATCTGTATAGATTTCTAGCTCAGTGTGCCAGTCAGTGTTTGTCACTGCTTCTGTGGAGTTATTAATGGCTGCCTCATTGTGAAGTATGAAAGTGACTTTAGTAGTGTCTTGGGGTAATTTGCCTAGATTAGTTATGAGGAAGGTAGGGTAGTGGTCTGTGGTATTATATGTGATTATGCCTGATTTTAAAGGGGATATGGTGTTGGTCCAGGTGTGGTCTAGTAGGGAAACACTAGTCTCTGTAATTCTTGTAGGTGTTGTTACTGTTGGTAGCAACAAGCAGTTACTCATAGTGTTATGTTGAGGGTCTGTGCCGTAGGTCTACGGCTTTACGTTGAAGGTCCAAACTGTAGAACTACACCAAAATTCTAGCGACATTTTTTTTTTTTTTTTTTTTTTTTTTTAAATACTATCAATTGATATTACTTACTAAAATTAATAATTATCATTTTTACTATAATTCCAATTTACTCTTAACATTTTTGACATTTAATAACCATTACTTGTCTAATTACCTTTACCTGTTTTAATACACATTTACTATCTTAGAGTACTCTTAATTACCTTGTACTGCCATATAACCTCTAGTATAACTACCAGT
Source organism: Cherax quadricarinatus (assembly GCF_026875155.1). Classification (NCBI taxonomy): domain Eukaryota; kingdom Metazoa; phylum Arthropoda; class Malacostraca; order Decapoda; family Parastacidae; genus Cherax; species Cherax quadricarinatus. The sequence goes on from NC_069463.1 coordinate 3,440,092, forward strand.
GCAATATTGAATGAAATAAACATTACTTTTTCACTTTTTTTGTAATCATTATTACTTACTAAAATTTTATTAACACTATATTTACTACCAGTCAATTTTACTTTTGTACATTAAACATTATTTTATACTTCCCATAACATTTTGTTGCCAAATTTTCAAGTTTGTATGTTCAACTCCAACCTTTATATTATCCTTTGTACCTGTGTACCTGTCTTCCATCTTACTATCATATTATAACCAAGACATTACCATTGTTATTTTTTACTATTATTCTTTTGGTACTTTAATTGTGAATTATATTTTGTCAATTTAAATCAAGTTATACTCCTGATCTTGTCAACAACCTATACCAGACTCTAGTGCAATTGCAAGTACCATTTCAATTTGTATTTTTATAAGTTTATATTATAATTCCTACTCTAAGATTGTTTTCATATCTTAGTGACTATGTTGTGTGTGCAATTAGTGTATATTTCAATTATATTATTGTTCAAGGCCCTTAACTATCTTTTGCTAACTAGTACCAACTACCTCATACATTTTTTTTTTCTACTTTTTTTATTCTTTTGCTACCTTAACTTGTATATTTTATCTTGTCAATTTAAATCTAGTTATACTCTAATTCTTGTAAACAACTTATATAACACCTTAGTGCAATTACAATTGAGGGTCTTGTGCCTTTTTTATATTATTAGATTAAACTCAGTTGTCCTATAGTCAATACCAAATTCATTATATTAGACCATATTGCAATTACTAGTGAGAGACTGGTGCTATTTTTAATTTGTATTTTTATATTATTAGATTAAATCTAGTTGTACTATAGCTCATTCTAGCTCAAAACATAGACTCCACAAAAGTCATTATATTAGACCTTAGTGCAATTATTTGATTACCACTTTATTTTTCACCACAACTTATATTAGTCCCTTTTATATTATAATTTTATATTATATTTCTAACTTTAATGAATTACCTTTAAAGTACTACCTACTATCCTATTCCCAAGCTCCATTATTTGATCATCACTTTATTTGTTCACCACAAATTATTTTACTCCCTTTTATATTGTCTCCTTTATTTTAGCTTTAAAAAACTACCTTAGCTCATTATTTTTACATTTGTTAAATAATTCAGGTGCTACTTTTTTAGCTTTAGAATATTTACTTTGTTTTATACTTAATTCTAACTATAGATTCACTACAAATCTTATGATTACAAGCATTGATCTGATACCAACCTCTTATTTAATGACTTAAATGATTCAAACAGTTACTGTAATTACTACACAGCAGAACAGTCAAAGGCACTTCTCAGAGCCAACAACAACATAACTATCTTTAACTACAATATCAGATCTTTAAGCAAGCATTACGATGACCTCCTAGCATTACTAAATTCCTTGCATGCCAATATGTCCATCATTACACTAACTGAAACCTGGCTAAAGCCTGATAGTACAGATGTCTATGCCATTCCTGGTTACACAGCCATACACAACTGTAGGCCAAACCAACAAGGGGGTGGCACAGCTATATACTACTCAGACCAACTAGAATGTATCACTAATACTTGCACAAGGGATGAACATGGGGAATATATAATAGCTAAATTCAAATCCAAATACCTACAAAAACCTCTCACAGTGATAAACATCTACAGAGTTCCACAATCAAACAGCCAATTTAGTCAAAACCTAGGAAGTATGATAACTGATGCACGCATGAACAAAGATCACTTACTACTCTCAGGTGACTTCAATATAAATCTCCTGCAAGACCAGGACCCACACGTTACTGAATTCACAAACACAATGAGTAACTGCATGTTGCTACCAACAGTAACAAAACCTACAAGAGTTACGGAGACTAGTGTTTCCCTATTTGACCACATCTGGACCAACACCATATCCCCTTTAAAATCAGGCATAATTACAGATAATACCACAGACCACTACCCTACTTTCCTCATAACAACTCTTGGTAAAATACCCCAAGACACTACTAAAGTCACCTTCAGACTTCACAATGAGGCAGCCATTAATAACTTCACAACAGCAGTAACAAAACATTGACTGGCACACTGAGCTAGAAATCTATACAGATATTGACGAATGTTTTAATAATTTTCTAAAAAAGACCCAATACCTCTATAACAAGCACTGCCCTAAAAAACTAAACAGATGACAGCTAAGAGACTGAATAGTCCCTGGCTAACACCCAGCATTCTCAAATCCATAAATACAAAACACCAATATGAAAAAACAGTACAGAATGGGTCACATAACCAGAGACCAAACAAAACGTTACTCGTCCAATCCTAAACAGCTTGATAAGAAGGGCAAAAAAAATTGTATTATGAGAACAGATTATCCAACTTACGAGGTGATATAAAAAAGACCTGGAAGACCCTATCAGAAATTCTTTGGGGAAAAAAAAGATATCAGGAAATAGCGAAATAAAATTAGCAAAATCAGATGAACCCAACTCCCACCAACAGAAACAGCAGACTCAATGTTTCTTCTCCACTATAGGACAAAACCTTGCCAATAAAATCCCAAGCTCAGATACCCCACCAAATGACTACCTCACTGGCAACTACCCGAACACACTGTTCCTAGCTCCGACTAAAACCCATACGAAGTCTCCCTTATTATCAACGCACTAAAAAACAAGGCAGGAGATTTAAATACCTTTCCACCCCTTTATATACAAAAAAGTGTCACAAGTACTATCACCAATCATTGCAACACTCTTTAACAAATCCATTGAATCCTCCACCTTCCCCACAGCTCTCAAAATAGCAAGGGTCACCCCGATCCATAAAGGAGGAGACCAAAGAGAGTTGAATAACTATAGGCCAATATCCAATTTACACACTCTCTCAAAAAACTTCGAAAAAAATTAATTCATAAACGAATCTACTCCTACCTCATCTCCCCAAAAAATTCTCCCCCTCCAAAAAAAAACCCATAAAATCAAATCTTAAACACACGCTATCATTAACCCAATAAAAAAAAAAACCCCCCTTCAGGCAAAATTTTTTTCAACCAACCCCACAAAACCCCCAAATAAAAGGGGGGGCCCCCAACCCCAAAACCCCCCCCCCCCCCCCCCCCAAAAAAAACCCCCCCCCAACAATTAATTGGGCCCCGGGGGGAATTCCCCCCCCCCCCCCCCCCTTCCCCCCCCCCAAACCCCCCAAATTCCAAAACCCCCCAAACCACTTTTTCCCCCTCACCCGCCCCGCACCTCCATACTGAACCCCGAATTCAGAAAAATCCCTTTAAAAACAACAAATTACAAAAACATTCAAAACTTTCATTCTTTGGAAACAATTTTTTCCCCCTTTACCTTATAAAGGTTTCCCAAAAAAAAAGGGGGAAAATTCTTAGGAAAATAATTTAATAACTAAATTTTAAACCAAAAATTTCAAAAATTTCTAAGAAAATTTCCAAACTGTAGGCATAAACTATCGAAATAAGGTACTATGTTCACAGTCAGCCCCCTGGCCCTTTATCACTCTCTTTTTTACCCCCATCTCACCCATGGAATTTGTTTTTCATGGGGGCTCAACAACAATTAACCATCTCAGACCACAATTACCCCAAAAAAAGGCCCGCAGTTAGAATGAAAAACAAATTCTCACTACAGGGCCCCACTCCCCAAAATTCCAATACACTCAACCTATCACCATACAAAACATCCATTTTTATTACTGCACCTATTACATACATAGAACACTTAACTCTGATATTAACCCTCCCCTCAAACATGTCCATGCCAACCTCAACAGAACACATGACCGTAGCACAAGGCACAGATCACTCTTTGATGTTCCTCGTGTCCATCTCACGCTATGCAAAAACTCAATGCACATAAAAGGCCCTAAAATCTGGAATTCATTACTTGTAAATATTAAAGAAACACTACCTGTTTATAAATTCAAGTCTCTTCTCAAAGATCACTTACTCACTCAAAACCAAATAAATACTGAATAACTGAACCTTATAAATTGTATATCCTAAATGTTACTCACAATTATATCACACAAATGTTAAACCTAGGACCCAATCTAACTTTGTTATTTTTTTAAATACACTATCTAACAGAATACTCCATTCTACTGAATGTTTATCTGGAGTTTATCTGGAGAGAGTTCCGGGGGTCAACGCCCCCGCGGCCCGGTCTGTGACCAAGCCTCCTTAGGTCAGTGTCCCAGGATGCGACCCACACCAGTCGACTAACACCCAGGTACCCATTTTACTGATGGGGAACATAGACAACAGGTGGAAAGAAACACGTCCAATGTTTCTACTCTGGCTGGGAATCGAACCCAGGCCCTCACCGTGTGAAGCGAGAGCGTTAACCACCAGGCCACCAGAGCCCCATGCAACCATATGACCTGTCTTTGTAATACTCATTTGTGCTTTATAGTTATCTGTTTACAATAATGTTTTATCACTGATTTCATCATTGCTTAGTTAATCTTAAGTTAATTTTAAGCCAACCCGTAATGCTATGCATATAAGTGGCTTTGGCATGCTGCTCTTACCTGTATTTTTTTGTACCTCTGTATGTATGCTAAAATTACTAAATAAATAAATAAATAAATAAATAAATAAATTAGATAAACAGGCTGGTAGGTAACCATCCTGAGAGAACGGGTCTGCTTGGTTGCGTGCAGATGGCAATGGATCTCCTTTTCCAACTAATGCTTGTGGAAGGCCTAAAAGCAACTTCCTGGCTTTAGATCGATTAGTGGCAATCCATTACCAGGATATTGAACTATGTAGAAATCTAGATACTAACCTTCTAGTTTGTGTGGGCAATAGTCAGCATGATATGTACCTTGTTGCAAGAGAAAACTAATATTTTTCCTGCCTCACCTTTCAGTAATGATGAGTGATGTTGGCTGTGCATTTTATTGTCTTAATGAAACAATATTATGCGTGGCAGTTCATATTCAATGATGGATAGTAATGCCACCGCATGCGCTCGTAAGTGTCCTATGCAGTGGCCAGGAGACGGAGTACATCCAGTAAGCCTACACTAGGAATCAACAGTGAAAGTAGGTATGTTGGCTACATGGCAGGTTAGACCACAGGTATCAGTAGGTAGTGGCATATGGTGATGATAGTGGTAGTGGTGGTAATAGTGCCACGGCCACAGCTGACTCACCAGCCCAGGCGGGAACCCACGGGCTGATTCTCAGCTCAGGGACAAAGCGGAACATACATCCACCACCACCCAAACTACAGCAAACCACAACCAGCTTAATGATGTCCAGTATCCACCAGCAAACCGATTGCTGGATTGGCACAGCATCATTTTTCCCAGTTTGGCATTGAAGGAGTCCACCTCCAGGCAAGAGTACAGTTGGTTGAGTGATCAGTGGGTTCACACCATATTGGGAACAGCAAACTTCAGCTTTTTTATCCTCTATATCATCCTGTAAAAGACAAAGAATAGCTTATGTTAATACCTTTAATTTAAAAAATGTTAATATTCAATATTTTACCCTTCATATAACTAATGACTTTCTTACCTTCCAATGTTTTCTTACAATGTTCACAAGCAACATGAGGCGCCCAGGTCTTGTCTTGGTCCACAACTGGCATGACAAAATATGCTTTGTAAGCTTCACACATTTTTTTATATTCTGTTACAGCTAACTTCTTTTTCTCTTGTCTTAATGAATTGACCACATATGTAGCAGAATGAATCTGGAGAATGATTACAGCCTCTTGATGCAATTTCACTTCATCTGATGTGTCTTCTCAGGTAGCCGAGCTGACCTGAATGCTGGTTTGTGAGCCGCTGTTTTTATATTTGTCAAGCAAAACCCTGGAACATAATAGTTTTACATCAGTGTTTCTTGAAAGTGTTCCAGAAGTATCCTGACCACAAAAGCAAAGTTTTGGGATCAAAATTGCTTTTTTACGTTTTTTTATTTATAAAGAATTACGAAATGATGCTTATTTCCCAGGAACACGACAAAAGTGAAATTTTGTTACATATTGAATTTCCTTTCAGACCAATGTATTGGTAAAGCTCTTTTATGACACGTTGGCTAAAATATATCCTTTCATGTTGTTCAGAGCAGTGCGAGCATTGTTACAGTTCAGAATGCAGAACAAGCTCAAGATTTTTCCCATCTTACTTCCACTGATAATGTTCCTATTACAATTGATAAGCACGCTACTCTCAATTCTTGCAGTGGTACAGTGGTCTTACCGTGTACCATTGTACAGCGTGATTTTCTGTCTTGCGGTGACGATATTTTAGAGCAATTAGACCTTCAGGACCTTCTGATTCTCAAAGTGGATACAGAGGACCCTCGGTTATTGGCCGTTGCTGTTATTGGCCAACTCAATGATCGGCCGTTTTTTCGGCTCCTGGTGATTGGCTGTTTCAGATGCATCCGTCTTCTGGCTGGGGCCGCTTGCACATCAGTCTGGCTCTCTCTCTCGGTGCGTGAGGAAGCTTCTGCTCATACATCCAAACACTTCACTTGTTTTCTATTGTTTTTTGTGGGTTTTTTGCAGTGCAACTGCAAAATAAGTAACCATGACTCCAAAGAAAGTTCCTGGTAAAGTTCCTGTGGTAAAGAAAGTGAGAAACACCATGGAATTTAAGGGTGAAGTGTAGCAGGCATGCAGGAAGCATAGCAGGCATACAGGAAGTGTAGCAGGCATACAGGAAGTGTAGCAGGCATGCAGGGAGCATAGCAGGCATACAGGAAGTGTAGCAGGTATGCAGGAGGTGTAGCAGGCATGCAGGGAGTGTAGCAGACATGCAGGGAGTGTAGCAGGCATGCAAGGAGTGTAGCAGACATGCAGGGAGTGTAGCAGGCATGCAAGGAGTGTAGCAGACATGCAGGGAGTGTAGCAGGCATGCAAGGAGTGTAGCAGACATGCAGGAAGTGTAGCAGGCATGCAGGGAGTGTAGCAGACATGCAGGGAGTGTAGCAGGCATGCAGGAAGTGTAGCAGGCATGCAGGAAGTGTAACAGGCATGCAGGAAGTGTAGCAGGCATGCAAGGAGTGTAGCAGGCATGCAGGAGTGTAGCAGACATGCAGGGAGTGTAACAGACATGCAGGGAATGTAGTAGACTTGCAGGGAGTGTAGCAGGCATGTAGGGTGTGTAGAAGGCATGTAGGGTGTGTAGCAGGCATGTAGGGTGTGTAGCAGGCATGTAGGGTGTGTAGCAGGCATATAGGGTGTGTAGCAGGCATGTAGGGTGTGCAGCAGGCATGTAGGGTGTGTAGCAGGCATGTAGGGTGTGTAGCAGGCATGTAGGGTGTGTAGCAGGCATGCAAAGAGTGTAGCAGGCGTGCAGGAAGTGTAGCAGGCATGTAGGGAGTGTAGCAGGCATGTAGGGTGTGTAGCAGGCACGTAGGGTGTGTAGCAGGCATGCAGGAAGTGTAGCAGGCTTGCAAGGAGTGTAGCAGGCATGCAGGAAGTGTAGCAGGCATGTAGGGTGTGTAGCAGGCATGCAAGGAGTGTAGCAGGCATGCAGGAAGTGTAGCAGGCATGTAGGGTGTGTAGCAGGCATGTAGGGTTTGTAGCAGGCATGTAGGGTGTGTAGCAGGCATGTAGGGTGTGTAGCAGGCATGTAGGGTGTGTAGCAGGCATGCAAGGAGTGTAGCAGGCATGCAGGAAGTGTAGCAGGCATGCAGGAAGTGTAGCAGGCATGTAGGGTGTGTAGCAGACTTGCAGAGAGTGTAGCAGGCATGTAGGGTGTGTAGCAGGCATGTAGGGTGTGTAGCAGGCATGTAGGGTGTGTAGCAGGCATGTAGGGTGTGTAGCAGGCATGTAGGGTGTGTAGCAGGCATACAGGAAGTGTAGCAGGCATGCAGGAAGTGTAGCAGGCATGCAGGAAGTGTAGCAGGCATGTAGGGTGTGTAGCAGGCATGTAGGAAGTGTAGCAGACTTGCAGGGAGTGTAGCAGGCATGTAGGGTGTGTAGCAGGCGTGCAGAAAGTGTAGCAGGCATGCAGGAAGTGTAGCAGGCATGCAGGAAGTGTAGCAGGCATGAGGGGAGTGTAGCAGGTATGCTGGGAGTGTAGCAGGCATGCAGGGAGTGTAGCAGGCATGCAGGAAGCATAGCAGGCATGCAGGAAGTGTAGCAGGCATGCAGGAAGTGTAGCAGGCATGCAGGAAGTGTAGCAGGCATGCAGGAAGTGTAGCAGACATGCAGGAAGTGTAGCAGGCATGCAGGGAGTGTAGCAGACATTCCAGAAGCCAGCATTAGTCTTCAATAAAGGTATGTAATTCTGATTTAATTGTTAAAAAAAATATTTTTTTTTAATATTTTTGTCTGGAACGAATTAATTGTATTTACATAATTCTTATGGGAAATATTATTTCGGTTTTCGGCCATTTTGGTTTACCTGGAGTTTACCTGGAGAGAGTTTCGGGGGTCAATGCCCCCGCGGCCCGGTCTGTGACCAGGCCTCCTGGTGGATCAGCGCTGATCAACCAGGCATGTTGCTGCTGGCTAGCACGCAACCAACGTACGAGCCACAGCCGGCTGTACAGGAACTGACTTTAGGTGCTTGTCCAGTGCCAGCTTGAAGACTGCCAGGGGTCTGTTGGTAATCCCCCTTATGTGTGCTGGGAGGCAGTTGAACAGTCTCGGGCCCCTGACACTTATTGTATGGTCTCTTAACGTGCTAGTGACACCCCTGCTTTTCATTGGGGGGATGGTAGCACGTCTGCAAGTGTTTTGCTTCGAGTGAGTGATTTTCGTGTGCAAGTTCGGTACTAGTCACATCTAGGAATTTTCCAGGTGTCATGAATCTGTATCTCCGTCGCGTTCCAGGAATACAGGCTTTAGAAACCTCAAGCGCTCCAGTAATTGAGTGTTTTATCTCCGTTAGCGCGCCTGAGGAGTTTCTGTACATTTTCAGGTCGGCAATTTCACTGCCTTGAAAGGTGCTGGTGAGTGCAGCAATATTCCAGCCAGATAGAACAAGTGACCTGATTAAGTGTCATCATGGCTTGCCTCCTAGTTTTGAAGGTTTCATTATTCATCATGTCATTTTTCTAGCAGTTTCGATTGATACAATTGGTTATGGCCGAGCTTCTGGAACGGATTACGGCCGATAACCGAGGGTCCACTGTACATATGTCCTGTCCACTTGCAGGCAGAGGCGCTTTTCCAGCGACATCGCCCGCTTAACGTTTGACTGCTGTGAACTCCCATCCTCCATTTATATTGCGGGACATCGGTTAGGGGTCCATAAAGTGGTGAAATTATTGGCACTTCGGACATCCCACTAAATGCTGCAGGTCTGTGGCAGAGTGCCTAGTCTGCGGTGCTGTGGATCTTGCAGTCTTCCCCCACTTGTCTTAATTGCAATGAAACTCATCCTTTTTTTTCCTGCCAGTGTCAGGTCTATTTTAATGAACATGAAATTCGTTGTCTTAACGAAAGTGAAGACCTTATGCTATGGCTGTGTCTGAGCTCCGCCTTCAGGGGAAATCTTCCTCGTGTTCCTTATTCTCGATTAGCTAGGACCATGTTGGTCCTCCTGCCTGCCAGCTCCTCTGGTGCCATGTCTTCTGAGGTCACCCCCATCTCTTAATTCTTTTGCAGTTTTATCCTCTGAAACCCTCACCTCCTTACCTCTTCCTACTTCTACTTCTTTATCTTGTCCAATAGTTTCTCAGTCTGCGAGGCCTCGCATGCCTGCACCTTCTTTGTTGCTATCACCTGAAAAGTTGAACCTGTCTTCTAAGCCCAAGTCTCTTCGCATTCCTCTGGTGCTTACAATTCCCCAACAGTTCTCCTTTTCAGCCTCGGTGCCTAGTTCTCACCCTGTTTCTAACTCACACGAAGGTGGAGGTTAACCCCCCTTGTATGGTTCCCTTCTCCTGTTCCACCCCAAACTTCTTCCCCAGTCTCCTTCCAGTCTTCTTCCTCTCCTGTTCAAGTAGTTAAGTACTTAATGACAACAGCATTCTCCGTAGTTATCAGTCAGGTTTTAGATGCTCTTACTCAACCGTCACCTCCCTAATTAATCTAATGGATTACATGAGAACTAAAATGTCGATTGCGAACCTCACAGGAATGGCAACCTTAGACTTGCAAAAGGCCTTCGATTCTGTCAACTACAATATATACACAAAAAAAACTGCACATAGAAGAGAGGAGCTTACGACAACGTTTTGGTCTGACTAGGACCATTTACAAAGCCACATAGGTTCTATAGACTGGTTTAAGTCCTACCTTAGCAACAGGAAACAAATTGTCAAAATCAACAAAACAGAATCAGAGGCCCCTGCAGATAGCATGTGGAGTTCCCCAAGGCAATATTCTGGGTCCCTTATTATTCCATTGTTATGTTAATGACATGTCCATCAGTGTTAAGTGCAAACTCCTACTGTATGCAGATGACAGTGCTCTGTTAGTGTCAGGTAAAGACACACAAGATATAGCTAATATATTAACACAGGAACTGGAGTCCTGCAGCAAATGGTTAATAGACAACAAACTATCCTTATACCTCGGAAAAACTGAAGCCATACTCTTTGGCATGAAACATAACTGAGAAGGGTAAATAATTTTAATGTCCGGTGTAATCGGGAACCCATCACTTCATTTTCCTCAGTAAAATATCTGGGAATCCCCTTTGACCCATGCATGTCAGGAAAACTGATAGGGAACAGTGTAGTAAAGAAAGCAAATGCCAGACTGAAGTTCCTCTACAGACAAGCACAGTGTCTACCTACTGAGGCTCGCAGGACCCTATGTCTAGCCCTTATACAATGTCGTACGGACTACGCTTGCTCTTCATGGTACCCTGCCTTGACAAAAAAACTGAAAGATAGACTGCAAATCACCCAGAACAAAATGGTAAGATTCATCCTGGACCTGGGTCCAAGAGAGTATGTAGGCCAGGATGAATTACAACAATTGGACATGCTGAATGTTGAAGACAGAGTAAAACAACTGAAGTTAAATCAAGTTTATAAAATTTCTCACAATGTCCAGAATATCTTGCTGCCAATTTTGTCAAGGTTGGGAACCAAAGTAATCATAGTACGAGGGGGAGAGAGCACAACTTTGTAGTACCCACAGTCAGTGGCCAGGCTTCAAACACATTTTATTGTACAGCAGTAAGGGAATGGAACAGACTGCCTGCACATGTCAAAGCCAGTCATAGCATGAACCAGTTCAAGAAGAGAGCCAAAAGGTGCCTAATGAATGTAGCGACGGAAAGGGAAGAGAATTATTTTTTTTATTTTTTTAGCTAACACACATGTAATCTTCCCTTATTCCTAGTACATCTCCTTTATAGTATAATAATAAGATATTATCTCCTTTATAGAATAATAAGATATTATCTCCTTTATATTATAACAATAAGTTAAAAGGACCCCAGTGGAAATAAGTCATTCTGTCTGACTTTTTTGGGTTATCCCAGGTTCTTTACACATATGCTGCTATGTATGATAATCTGTGTAACTGTATTTGTGTTAACCTGAATAAAATTACTTATATTTTGTCGTAGGACTCTTCTGTCCCCAACAGCACATCTCTCTGGGTTCATATTCCCCTCCCCTCTCAGACCTCTTTGGTTCCCTCCATAGTCTCCCTGATCTCTACATGCTCTACCTCACCTGTCTCTGAAGTCATGGTATCAGCATCTTCCACATTCTCTGAATCACTTGATGTCTTCTCCGACTATATTGCAGAGACTGAACCCTCGATGGACACCAGTGCATCTCCTTGTGCCACTTCTCATTTTTCACAACTCTTGCAGCAATCTTTTTCCTTCACAGCATTCCGATTCCTCCTTATTTATGCTTTCTGTTGCCTCCACACATTGACTACACTGACCCTACTAGCCCATAGATTTTAATCACTTCTCATTGTTAGCATTCCTATATTTATGAATAATGACTTATTTACAATGGAATCATGGCATCAGGGGCAATTGGGGAGAATTCCAGGTGTTGCTCTCCCAGTTTTTCTCAGTATGTGTTAGGTCACAAGAGCCCACACTTTGTTCAGTGGTTATCCATCCCGTTGCAGACTGTGTGCCGTTGCATTCTTCTGATCCCTTTCCTGATGAAACTTTTAGTGAGGGTGTGCTTCTTAGGTGCAATGGTATACCATTTCAACAGGTTCATTCTCAGCTGCATTATACTGCAGCCAGTATTTATTTGCACAGGTGGTATACAGTTTGCTCTCTATGTCTCTCCCCTTCCAGTGCATTCTGTGTCTCAGATGTTGCTTTCTTGATCTCTTTTCTGCCACCACCCATCTTGTTGTTAGGTGATATTAATGCTCATCATCATCATCATTGGGTAGGGTCCAACTGTGACTCGTGGTGATCAGTTGGAAACTCTTCTCACTTCTCATCCTCTTCATGTTTTAAATACTGATGCTCCCAGCATGTATTTTGACTCTTGCACTCAGTCTCTCTTGCATCAATCTTTCTATTTGTTCCTCGTCAGTTGCCCTTGGTCTTTTCTCTTGGATTTGCATGACATTGATCACTTTCCTGTTATTCTGACTTCTACTATGTATTCCCGACTGCCTCATAGCCCTCGTTGGCAATTTGGACGAGTAAATTGGGACTTACACTTTCATCATACCGCTTTTTGTAAGGACCCTTCTTCGTCCTCTATTGATGAGCTGGTGCACCAGTTTTCGACCTTAGTTTTGACTGCAGCATCACATTCTATTCCTCAAACCTCAGGCAGGCATTCTCAGACGTGTGCGTTGGTGATCACCTGTGTGTGCCCATGCAGTGTGCTTGAAACGTGCTACGTAGGAGCGTTGTTGATATAATTGAACCACAGATCATCTTTTGGATTTTAAGCGAGTAAGGGCAGTCACTTGCTGCGTCATTCATGACGCTAAACTCACTTATTGGCAAGCCTACGTTTCTACTGTTACCTTGACTTCCCCTATATGTGCAGTTTGGAAGAAGGTACAGAAGTTGTGTGGAAAGTATGCTCTGGACCCAGCTCCCGTTTTGTGGGTTGCTGGTGTTAGTGTTGTGGAACCTCTTGAAGTTGCTTGCCGGTCATTGGCAGCTGGGCCCAATGATATTCATATCCGTATGCTACAGCATCTGCATTCTACAGTCCATACAGTTCTTTTGCATCTTGTTTGGACATGAGGGGTTCTCCCTCAACAATGGAAATTTGCCATTGTACTAACATTTCGTAAGCCAGGCACCTCAGGGCTTGATACCTCTTACTATCGTCCCATTGCTTTGACCATTGTAGTCTGCAAGGTGAGGGAACGATTGGTGAATAGACATCTGATATGGTATTTAGAGACTCACAATAGTCTTTCTCCTTGCCAATATGGCTTTCGCAAGGGCTGCTCCGCTTTAGACTCCTTGCTCCACTTAGATACATATGTACAAAATGCCTTTGCTAATAAACACTCCTTCCTAGCAGTCTTTTTTGATCACGAGAAGACATATGACACCACTTGGAGGTATAACATCTTATGTCAGACCCACTCCTTAGGCCTTCATGGTAATCTACTGACCTACCTTGCTGCTTTCCTATCTGAAAAACATTTTCATGTCTGTGTTGGCACCTCACTTTCCTCAGACTTTGTTCAGGTTGAGGGAGTCCAACAAGGTAGTGTCCTTAGCACAACCCTTTTTCTCTTGGCTGTAAATGACCTACCTTTCGTTCTTCCATCGCATATTTGGTCGTCACTTTATGTGGATGACTTCACTATAACCTACACAGGCGGTGACTGTTGTCTGGTAGCAGCCTCCCATTAGGATGCAATTGACCATGTTTCCCATTGGGCCACTTCGCATGGATTTAAATTTTCTAGTGCAAAAACCCATTTCATTACCGTCACCAGACGTTTTCTTATCCCAGATATTTCATTGTATTTACACGGCTCACGTATCCACAAATGTAATGCAGTCAAGTTTCTTGGCTTTCTATTCAATCACCGGTTGACATGGAAACCTCACATTTCCTCTTTGAAGGCTGCCTGCCACGGTTGGCTAAATCTCCTTAAAATTCTTGTGCATCATTCGTGAGGAGCAGATCGCCAGACTCTCCTCCATTTGCATTCCACCCTAGTCTTGTCCAAGCTGGATTATTGCAACCAAGTATATTCTGCAGCTTCTACAACTCTTTCTAAGTTAGATCCCCTTCATCATCTGGGTCTGCGATCATGCCTTGGTGCCTTTTGTTCATCCCCTGTTGAAAGCCTTTATGCTGAGGCGAATGTTCCGTCTTCAGCTGATCATTATGACGCTCACTGCCTTCGTTACTTTGTCTGCTCTTGTGACCTTCGTGTTCCTTCTACATATAGGTTGGTCTCAGATGTTAGTAGCCCATTATTTGTTCGGCGCCACTGCATACTCTGACCATTTTCTCTTCATCTTCACTCCGGTCTTCTCTCCAATTGCCTTCTTTGTATGTTCATGTAGCGTCTGCCTTTTCCCTTCCCCCTTCGGAGGTTCTGACAGTTCATGTCTGTTCTCCCCAACTGCCATGCACCAAAGCTCTCCTACCTATGACTGCTCCTTGCTCTCTTTTTCTTGATCACTTCCTGTCACATGCTCATGCCGTCGTTGTTTATACAGATGGTTCTAAATCTTCTGAATATGTTGGGTTTGTGGCGGTGTTCACTGTCAGTGTTGTATGGGGTCATTTGTTAGACTCATTTAGTATTTTTATCACCGAGTTGTATGCCATCCTCATAGCAGTTCGTAAGTATAAGTGGAACTTCTACTTACGGATGCCCCAATGTGCTAGTTTTTCAAGATATGAGCAGTCGCTCGGTCAATTTTTTGCTTCCAGATGCGAGCAAAATTTCAAGGTGTGAACAGGCCTTAAGGGAGGTTCCTTGATGCTAGTGAGGGGCTCTTGCTCTTGATATAGGAAATTGGACCTCGCTTGTTTGTTGGACTATCTTATTGAAACTTGGGCAATGTATGATGGAAAGATGCTTCTTAATTACACCAAAATGGAAAGAAATCGAACCATCAGTAACGGAGTCCACTTCTCAAACCATACCACAGGTGGGGTTTGAACCCATGGTCTCAAAACTCCAGACCATCGTGTTAGCCACTGGGCCAGCTTGTTTCATAAGATTCATCCAACTTCTCAGCCATTGGCCGCCCCTTAGCGGTATATTTTCATATGGTTTTTATGGTTGTATTCTCATTTTTTTGGTCTCATTTGATAGAAAAGAAGTTATATCACAGAAATAGATATGATTTTGATTGGTTTCACTGTGAAAAGTACCTTGAAATTGAGCTCAAAGTAGCAGAAATATTCGATTCTTTGGTGATGTTCAGGAGTAAACAAATGATGTCACTGTCCATTCCAGTATGCAGTCATGAATGGGTTGACATTATTTATACAATTATTACAATAATGCAGTAGTCTGCATAACAGTAAATCTAAATCTATTTTTTGTGTGAATAAAAATTCCAAATGGTAAGAAAGAGTACATATTATTATAAGAACACATATGTACTAATTAATAATAATAATGCATTGGAGCTATGTAATGACGCTTGCGTATGTCATTTCCGAAACATTCTGAAAGGGAGGAAGAAACAAACCTCCTTGGACAGATTTTTACTGAAACGCCCTACAGATAAAAGTGTGACAAGCATAGAGAAAAAGCCAAAAATCAGTGAATAGTGAAGTAACATTAAAATAAAAACTGTAGCAGTTAAGTGCGTTGGAGCTATGTGATGACACTTGCTGTGCCCAGCATCTCTTCTTCATCTCCAAGGTAAATGCTATATTACTACATAAATTTTTTACATTATGTATTATTATTATTATTATTATTGTTTTCCTTATGAAACTACATAATAGTATTTCTTACCTTAAATTGTGCTGGTGTTTGTGGATGATTGTGAAGAAAGTGGAGAGTTATGCTGTGGCCCTACTCGGCTGAGGTGGATGGTAGAGGTTCTGGTGCTGAATATCCACTGGGAATTTTTATTGACCTAAGAAAAGCTTTTGACACAGTAGACCACGGCATCCTACTCCACAAACTTGACCATTATGGTATAAGAGGCTATGCGCTTGCATATTTCAAATCCTACCTTACTAATAGGTATCAGTATGTCACCATTAACCCTTTGACTGTTTCAGGCCCCTTTCTGAAACTGTCATTCTATGTCGCTCAATTTTTGAAAAAAAAAAATTATTTTTTCTTATGAAATGATAGAGAATCTTTTCCCGGTGGTAATGACACCAAAAGTTCGAAATTTGGTCGAAAACTCATGGAATTATGCTCCCGCGAAGTTAGCGGTGTCGGCGACATATGCGTATCGGCGATTTCGCCGACTTTGAGCCCTATTTTCAGCCAATTCCGTTGTTCCAGTTGACCAAACTCATAGCTATTTCTTTAGAACTCCATTTTATCTATCAGCTGAGTACAAGAAACCTCCCATTTACTAATTTGGACTACCCAATATGGTGGTCAGAATTTGGCAATTTGGCCAATTTCATGCAAACTAAAAAAGATGCCAATTTCAAAATAGGGTCCAGAATAAACAAGGTAGACATATGTGGCACTAAAATAACATATGCTCTGTTCATTAGTCACATCTCTAGGCCCCTCTTATATTATTATTGCTTTCTATTTTGATTTTTTATTCATACAAAAAAATACAAAATTTACTGTTATGCAGACTACTGCATTATTGTAAAAATGGTATAAATAATATCAGTGCACTAGTGAAAGAATATTAGACTCCCCAGTTGACGAGTATTGGACGTGTGGTGTGATTTATTTACTCCTGAACATTGGTAAAAATTGAACATTTCCGCTACTTTGAGCTCTGTTTCAAGGTCGTTTTCATCGTCAAAGTAATGAAAATCATCTCTATTTCTGTAATATGTTTTCCATTTTATCACCTAAGACCATGAAAACGCGAATACAATGATAAATACTATACAAAAATACACCTCAAAGTTGGCGTTTTATTCCAAAAAAACGATCAGAGTTTTTTTTTTCTCATTACGCAATGTGTGCTGCAGGATTTTTTTTATGTGGTGCACACTGACCACACAGACCCATTCTCTCACATGTGGGCCTACCAGCTTTCTCCCGCTTGATTTGAAGCCGCTAGAATTATTGAGTATATATACTTCAGAAACATTGGCTCGTAAGATGTATTTATATGTTGAAAACAGTCAAAGGGTTAAAGACACAGCATCATCAACATGGCCACTTGATACTGGAATTCCACAAGGAAGTGTTCTTGGACCCCTGCTCTTCCTCATTTACATCAATGATCTTCCAAACGTATCCCAACACCTGAATCCCATTCTCTTTGCTGACGACACGACTTATGTCATCTCTCACCCTAATCTTGCCACCCTCAACACCATTGTTAATGAGGAGCTGCTCAAAATATCAACTTGGATGACAGCCAATAATTTACACTTAACACTGACAAAACCTACTATATTATGTTTGGTAGCAGAGCAGGTGCTGCACAACTAAACATTAAGATTGACAGCACTCTAATTGCAAGACATAATGAGGGCAAATTCCTAGGCCTATACCTCAACAACAACCTGAATTTCAGCACCCATATCCAACACATATCAAAAAAATTATCCAAAACAGTTGGGATCCTCTCCAAGATACGATACTACGTGCCGTAAAATGCCCTTCTCACACTTTACCATTCACTCATTTATCCATACCTCACCTATGCAATTTGTGCTTGGGGTTCAACTGCAGCCAATACACCTAAAGCCAATAATAACTCAACAAAAAGCCGCAGTAAGAATAATCACTAAATCCCATCCCTGGCAACCCCCCCCCCCCACTCTTCATAGATCTAAACTTACTCCCTGTTCAGAACATCCACACTTACTGCTGTGCAATCTACTTATACAGGACCTTAAATTCCAATATTAACCTTAACCTAAAATGCTTTCTTGATAGTTGTGACAGGACCCACAAGCATAACACCAGACACAAACATCTCTACGACATTCCCCGTGTCCGACTAAATCTATACAAAAATTCAATGTATGTCAAAGGCCCTAAAATCTGGAACACCCTACCTGAAAACTCTAGAACTGCAGATACATTCATCACCTTCAAAACTACCGTTAGAAAACATCTTATCTCCCTGATACACCCCATCAACTAACTACATAAAAACCACCTGGTGGTTCACACTTACACTCACTCACTCACCCATTTGACTATAAGCACAGAAATACGTATCTTAATCTTAAAATAATGATTCCTAACTATTCACAAGTTTGCCTGTGATACTCCAATATAGAAACAATGTATTGTGCCAAAACAAAAGCATTCACATTGCTAAACTCACAAACTAGTATTTAGTCACTTAGTATTTAGTCACTTAGTATTTAGTCAACTTACTCCACAATTTGTAATAATTTAGGGTTAAGAATTAATCTAAGTTTGCCCGAAACGCCTAGCCTTGCTAGATGTTCTAGTGGCCCCCTCTGTAATTAGTATTTTATTACATGTAAACCACACAATAACCAAAATCTGTAAACCCTGCATTGCAATCCTTATTGAGAATAAACTTTGATTTGATTTGATGGTTGTACTGGAGTGTGCATAAATTCTGTAATGGATTTTCTGTTCTACTTTGCCCCGCAGTACATTATACAACTGACAGTGAGGCATCAGCTGCTCTAGGCACCGTTTCAGGGTCAGTCAAGTCAGTAAGTCATTCAGTCTAGTCAGTCAGTCAGTAAGTCAAGTCTGTAAGTCAGTCAAGTTAGTAAGTCATGTCAGTCAGTCAAGTCAGTAAGTCATATATGGTAATTAAAAGATCAAAACACAATTTACAATTCAATAAGAGAGAGAAGTGGAACTGAACACGTATTATTCAGGAAAGCTGGGATGGTGGTGTCGAGTGTCGGGGGATGGCGGGAGGTCTCCCCCGCTCACCCACAACAAGGTGGTTTGAGGTAGGGAATGGCCGCCATCTCTTGTCTCATAATGACATGGTATTTTATTCATTCTAGAGTATATATCAGGTTTCTATGTTATTTATATTGTTTAATATGTCATATTAGATGAATTGTGATAGGTAAATAAGCCATAGAGTTGATATTAGCAAAATATTGAAGTATTTTGTCATGCCTCCTGAGAGCTGGAACAGATTAATTGCATTTCAGTTAATTTATATGAGGAAAATTGACTCAGAATACGAGCAAGGTCACTGAACGGGTTAAACTAGTAAGTAGAGGTTCCACTGTATGTATCCTTCGATGTCTGTGATCATTCAGATTCAGCACTTTACAAGCCATTAAACAATTTGATTCGCCTCATCCATTGGTCCTTCGTGTTCAACTTTGGTTGCACCGTGTGGCTAGCAAAAACAAAGATGTTGTTTTCTGTTGGGTCCCTGGACACTTTAATGTGCAGGGTAGCGAACAGGCAGATGCTGCTGCGCAGTCAGCAGTATGTGATCTTCCGGTTTCCTATTGAGGTATTCCATTCAGGGATTATTTTACAGTCATCTGTGCCTGTCTTTGCAGCTGTTGGCAACAATGGTGGTCGGACATGCACCCTAACAAATTGCACTCCATTAAACCACTTTTAAGTTTGTGGCTATCTTCTTACCACCATTGCTGTACTTGGGGAAACTGCGCTCTCCTGTCTCTGCATCGGCCATACTCGCCTTACCCATGGGTATCTTGTGGAAAGACACCCCATTCCTCTCTGTGAGGTTTGTCAGGTCCCTATTTCAGTTCTTCACTTTCTTGTGTATTGTCTGTTTTACCAGTGAGCTCACAGGATTTACCTCCACTGATGCCACTGCCCTACTGCTCTTACCTTATCTTCCTTTCTTGCAGATGGCCCTGCCTTTTGACTTAGGATCACTTTTTGACTTTTTGTCAGCAACTTTTTTACTATTCAAACTTCGACACAGCCCCTAGCGTCGTTTCCAGCCCTTTTCTCCCCTCACCTCTGATCCCCTCTCCATCTAGCTGTTTATAGCACTGGCACTATTTTCTGCCCCACAATGCTGCATGACTCTTGTTAGTTTAGTGCTTTATTTGATTATAATAATGTGGTGCTGCTGACCACAGCAGCCCATCCTGCAGCCACCTTCCCTCTTGCCTTAATTGCAAAGAGGCTCACCCAACCTATTCTCACCATTGCCCAATTTTCTTAATAGAGAGATCCATTGCGTTAAAGAGAAAGAGAGCTTCTCTAATTCTGTGGCAGTTTCCCATCTCTGCCATGAAGGGAGACTGCCACGGCTGTCTTATATCAGGCTTTTGATCTTAGGAATTGAACCTTTTGGTCTTCCTCCAACCGACCCTAATTAACCCCCATTCCTTCCTTCCCTGCCTCATCCTTGCCTTTCCTGCCCCATTTCCCTTCTGTTCCTGCTTTTCTTTGGGATCCTAGCTCTAGGTTGGGAAAAGGTGTCAGTATCCATCCCATTCCATGGAGGTCCTTGGTGGTGGTGGTGGTATTTGCCGTGGAATCTGGATCATCTGGGGATGTCCTGTTCACCCTTAAGAGTTCCAGGGGGTGGGGGTAGCTAAGGGTGTCCTTCAAGTGATGGGTGTATCTTTGGAGGCTGCCTGTCAGTTCTGGGAGGTGGTAGCCAAGAGAAGTATGCCTTGTGGTGGGTTTCTGGCCACTCTTTTGTCCACCGAGGTGGCTCAGTTAATGTGAGGTTGCTATCCTGGATTTCCTGGTTTATCAGCATGAAGGATAGGGAAAGGCACAGGATCCATGTGACATTTGCACTGCTGGCTGCACTGTGAGCCCTCTTCGACACGGGGAGGGGGGGATATACAGTCCCTTTCATTCCTCCTGGGAGTTATCCCTCCATATTTCTCCTTACCCCCTCCCCATTTTTTTAAATAAATAAAGGGGAAACTTATCATGGAGACCCATTCCTTCTCCCAGTCCATTTCCTGCAGCATCCCCTGCAGACCCTGGTACTCCAGACCATTCTTTGGACCTCTCTTACAACCTTGGTTCTATCTCTGGGTAACTATCTGTTACCCTCCTCTTGTACTGCAGTTCTGACTGACCCTTTATACACTTCTGACCTCCACACAGCTTTGACGATGATACTGGCTTTTTCACATAACAGTACATCGATTTTTGGATCATTCACACAACTCTGAACACCCTGCCTGTAACCTTCTGTCCAGATGACCTCGACCTGTCACTGATGACCCTACCTCAGTTTCCTCTCATGCTTCTAAGAAACGTCCAACTAAACATTTCCTTCCCTTGTGCTCTTATGTTTCAAAGTCATTCTTGGACAGAATTCATTATGCTCCAACCAACTTCTACTACTATCTTTCCAACCACAGCATCAGCAAGGTCCTCCTTTGCTATGTTGGGCAGAACATTTCCTTCCATGTTCTTAAGAGTGGCACATCCTCTTTAAAGGGGGGCTCCTTGGCATGGTGAAGAGGCTCTTGGTCTGAAGAATTAGACCTTTTGGTCTCCTTCCTCAGACCGAACCTAATTACTCCCCAAAATCCCCTTCCCTATCCCATCCTCCTGATCCTCCCTTTCCTTTTCCTCCTCCCCTCCCCTCCCTACCCTATCCCCTTTCTGTTTTTGGCCTTTGGGATTCTTCCCACAGGCATTCTAGTTCCTAGGTAGGGGGATGGGTACCATGGTCCATTCTATTCCATTGGGGTCCTTGACAGTGGTGTAGTTTGCCATGGAATCTGGATCACCTGGGGATGTCCCAGTCTCTCTCCAGTCTCCCAGGGGGTGACTTTGGGTGCCTTTCAGGTTACAGGTGTATCTCTGGAGGCTGCCTTTCAGGTTCCAGGGGGTGGTAGCCGAAGGAGGTATGCTTTGTGGTGGGTGTCCAGCTGCCCTCTCATTTGTCCACTGAGGTGGCTCAGCAGATGTGAGGATTGCTGGTTGACTGGCTTGAAAGGTAGGGTATGGCACAGGTTCCATGCCACATCTGCACCACTTGCGGTGCTGGGGTCCTCTTGGGTGCGGAGGGAGATTTATGGCCTTTTCATTCCTCCTAGGAGCTACTTCTCCACATTCCCCATTTTTTATTCGTTTTATTTTCTTTTTATTTTCTTTTTTTTTCTTTTTTTCCAAAAAACAAAAAGAAAGTGACATAACCATGGAGTTCTCAATCCATGAACCTGCTTTCCCTGGGTTTCTTCCTGATACCACACCGTTCTGACCCTGCCTCATTATTTGAGCACTGGGCCTCGGTAGATAGCATCACCAAGATCCCTAATGCCTCATCTATGCTAAAAATCACATTCCCAGACATCTCCATGGCTGCCCATGTGCTCTCTGACAGTCTGGCCATCTCATATTACCACATTCGCCCAAGTCATATAGAACCAGAACATTTCACACATACCTCCCACTGCTGGACCTGCTACTCCTATAATCACATCACCAAGGACTGCCCCATCAAGGATGAAGTTTTGCTCAAAATGTGGGAATGATGGACACGAATTAAATTTCTACACCATCACTACGGCTCCAATATGTCTTAACTGCAAGGGTAATCATCATACCCTTGCAGCTAACTGCCCACTCAGGAAAGAAATCATATTGAAGAAAACTAAAGATCTGAAGAAGAACACCTCCAATTCATCGACATACACAGCAATAACTAAACTAAAAGCTGACATCACCAAGATTCTGCAGGCCACTCTACAGACACCTTCGCCCAGCAACTCCCTCCAAGGTGCTGTACTGCATGGTGTATGCACACCTTGCAAATGCAGCAAACCCCAGCACTTTCAACACCACTATTAACGAACTATTCCGCCTGAACAACATGCCTGCCTTCAATTTCCTGGACTCCACACCTTCAGCCAACATCCTCAAGATCTTTCCCAACATCGTGAACTTTACTGCACTTGCAGACCTGTCTCGTGCCCAAGCATATGCTCCTGTAACTTCTATAACCACTGCCACCGCTGACAACGATGATCATGCTGTCTCAACCACCATCTCCAAACCTGCTGTTACACCACCATTGTACCTCTCCGCTGCTCCTGTCGACCCTTAGTCACCTGCTGACACCACTGTTGTAGACTCGCCAAATGAATCCACTTCAGAAGAAGATAGTGATGACTCCAGTACACCCTCATGGGAAAATCATACCTTCTACACTTCTACATTCGAATGCTGACACCATGACCTGCAGTGAGCTCTACAAAGGCCTCGGTGCTGGAACAGTCAAGTATGCCTGTGAATCACCTCTTCACTTCACACTCACCCAAGTTCTTGAGTTCATCAAGCCTCTACATTTTACCTTCAGTAACAAGACTGAAACTGTACCACCTCTCCAGAAGCAGCTTCAGAAAGTTTGAAAATGGCTCCACTGCAAACATGCCTCCTCACGTACTCCTGTAACTAGCACCTGTGTACTGCCCTCCAATATTCCTACCTGCCTACCCTCTCCTGCGACCTAGAAACTGCCAGCTTCCCAAGACTCAAGATCTCAACTACCATGAGACCAATGCATACACAGCTGCTCTTCCTGTTTTCTCCAAGTTCGTCCCACCAGCACCTAGCAGCTGGGTTAAGCCCTGGCTATTTTTTCTTCGACTGTGGGTACTCCTCTCCACCACTCTTCTTCGCCTATCCCGTCTTCCCAGCTCACCCCACATGGGATCTTACCTAAACTCTCTTGATCTTGACCACTCTTCAGACATTTCTAATGCCCTGGTGCCTCCTGCTGGTGCGGTTTCATTACCTACTCCAGGTACCGGGGTTCTGCCTGACTCTGATGCATCTGACCTCCACACTTCTTGACCATGCTTCCGGCTTCTCCCTCTATGGTGTGGCTATTTTTGGATTGCCCGCCCATCCCATGTGGGACCACCTCCAGTTCCACACCTTAACGCCCAAGACCATTACCTGATGATACTTCTTCACTTCTCATTCTGCCCAGAAAAGACCGGCACAATACTCACTCCCCTTAGGTGCTGTGTTTCAAAATATACAATGGACTACGTTTTTTACTCTGTGACTGACTTCTCCTACATGTCTTTCTGATCATAGTATTGGCAAGGCAGTCCTACGCCATATTGGTCGAGATACTATATCCTTTCATGCTTTCAAGAGTGGTACACTCATCATCATGGTACAGAATGCTAGTCAAGCTCGCAATTTTTCTCTCCTTTCAACCATAGATGCTATTCCTGTAACTATTGGAAAACTTCATTCTCTCAATTCTTGTAGTGGTACTGTCATTCTGCCTCATAGCATTGTCCAACAGAATTTCCAGAGATGTGGTGATGACATTCTGGAACAGCTTGAGCTCCAAGACCTCCCAATCCTCAAAGTAGACACTTATGTCTTCCCTGCCCACAGGCAGAGACTATACCCTTGCAACATAGCTCACTTAACTTTTGACTGCTGTGAGCTTCCATTTTCGGTTTATATGCAGGACACTATTTACGAGTTTGAAAGGTGATCCCTACACCACAACAGTGTCGAAATTGCTGGCATTTTGGTCATCCAGCTAAATATTGCAGGTCCATAGCCAAATGCCCAGTCTGTGGTGCCGATGACCATATCAATACATCTTGTAGTTTACCTCCCTCTTGCCTTAATTGTCATGAAGCTCACCCATCTTACTCTCACTATTGCCAAGTTTACTTAAATGAGCGAGAAATCCGTTGTCTCAAAGAGGCAGAAGGCTTTCCTTATGCTATGTCAGTCTCTCATCTATGCCTCCAAGGGAGACTTCCCTGTATTTCTTATTCTCGAGTTGCTAAACGAGCCCTCACCTCTGGGGTCCCTACTTCTGCAACTTCCTCTATGGTCATCCCTTCCACAGTCACCCCTGTCTCTAATTCTTTTGCTGTACTGGACTCAGAGGTCCCTACCTCGCCACCTCATTCTGTTCTCACCTCTTCCTCTTCTCACAAGTTTCTGTGTCTACAAGACCTCATACAACAACTCCCCCCATTGCCCCTCTACTTCTCAGCAGTCCAAAAAAAATCCCTATTACTCAAATCTCATTTAACCCCTCCTTCTACCTCCACATTTTTCCTATCCAGTCTCTTTACCTCTAACTGGTTCTGTTATGAGTGTGAAGGTTCATCCTCCTCCTCTCACAGTACCTTCCTTTCCTGACCCCTGCCAAGTTTCTTCCTCTTCTGCCCCCTCCGAGGTTGCTTCCTCTTCTGAACTCTTCCAAGCTTCTACAGTTCCCTCTACCCTTTCGTCCACCCCTACTCTGGTAAATTCCATCGTCACTCTGATCTTTACTCACCCTCCTTCTTCCCTCCCCAGTATTGTCCCACATACACGTCCTCTGAAACACTTGAAGTTATCTCCAAATATATTGAGAAGACTAGACTGTTAATGGATACCACTCCACCCCCTGTCCCTTCTCTTCACTCTTCTTCGTCTGCACAACTTCTTTCTTCACAGTATCCCAATCCCTTGCTGCTTGTAAGTTTTCCACTACCTTCATATGTGGACTTTTCTAACCCTTCTAGTTTGTAGATACCTCTACCTTCAGCTTTCTTGTATCTTTCTCTGCACAAATCATGGCCTATTTACAATGGAATTTCCGTGGCATCAGAGGTAACCAGGGTGAGCTTCAGAAGTTGCTCCCAGTTTTTCCCTGTTTGTGTTTGTTTACAAGAACCCAAATTACACTCCGCTGTTATTGTATTCATGGGATTGTTTTCCCAATGGAACCTTTAATGAAAGTGCACTTCTTATATACACTGGTATTCCACATAATCAGCTCTTTGTTCATACTTTGCTGCATTACACTGCAGCTGCATCCACTTGAATAAGTGGTATACAATCTGTTTTTTGAATCTCTCTCCTTCTTGGGCATTGTCTATCTCAGATGTTGCATTTTTTATTTCTTCCTTACCGTTACCCCTTTTGTTACCTGGTGATTTTAATGCTATTTCCTCTGGGGTGTTCTCATTATGACTCCAGAGGCATTCAGTTGGAGGCTTTTCTCGCTTCTTTCTCCCTCCATGTTTTAAATACGGGTACTCACACCCATTTTGATCCTTGTACTCATTCTCTCTCTTGCATCGATCTCTCGGTTTCCTTTTCCTCAGCTGCACTATGCTTTACCTGGTCTTTCCTCCCAGACTTACATGACAGCAATCATTTTCCAATTATCCTTACTTCTCCTTCGTAATCACCACCTCCCTGCCCACACTGGCAGTTTGACCGAGCGAATTGAGACCTTTACTCGCATCAAATTGCTATTAGTGATCCTACTTCGTCCTCCATTGGTGAGCTCTTACACCATTTCTCAACCTCAGTTTTAACCTCAACTTCACATTCTATACCCCAAACCTCAGGCAGGTATTCTCAGAGGTGCATGCCTTGGTGGTCTCCTGCTTGTGCTCAGGGAGTGCCTTTGAAACATGCTGCGTGGGGCAGGTACTGATACAAAAGAACCACAGAGTGACTCCTTGATTTTAAGCAGAAGAGAGTGGTCGCCCACCATGTCATCCGTGACGCTAAATGCACTTGCTGGCAGGATTGTGTTTCTACTGCCAATTTGGCTTTCTCTATGAGTGCAGTCTGGAAAAAATACAGAAACTGGGTGGTAAATACTCTCCTGACCCGGCTCTCATTCTTCGGGTTGCCGGTGTCACTATAGCAAACCCTCTTGATGTTGCCACTGAAATTGGTAATCGTCTTGTTCATATCTCTTAGGGGCTCCATTTATGCCCCTCGTTTCTTTCCTCCAAATCTGTCAGAGAGTTAGACCCCTTAAACTTTTTTTCTATCAGAGAAGAACCTTATAATGTGTCTTTTACACTTATGGAACTGGAGGCAACACTCCGCTTTCCGATCATCGGCAGCTGGGCCTGATGGCATTCATATTCAGCCCTTGCTGTTCTCTTACAACTCTTTAATCTTATTTGGTCACAAGGAGTTCTTCCCCAGTTGTGGAAATCTGCCATTGTTCCCCCTTTCCACAAACCGGGTACTAAGGAACATGATGCCTCCCACTATCGTCCCATTACTCTTACCAGTGCAGTGTGCAAGGTAATGTAACGTCTGGTAAATAGACGTTTGATGTGGTATTTAGAGAGAGACAATAGTCTTTCCACTCGTCAATATGGCTTTCATAGACCCCTTACTATGCTTGGATACATATGTTTGTAATGCCTTTGCCAATAACCACTCAGTTATCACTATCTTTTTTGACCTTGAGAAGGCATATGACACAACTTGGAGGTATAACATCTTGGCCCAGGCCCACTCCTTAGGCCTCCGAGGCACTCTACCATTTTTCCTTACGAACTTCTTAATTGAGAGACATTTCCGTGTTTGGGTTAATAATATGCTTTTCCCAGACTTTGTCCAAACTGAAGGTGTCCCCCAGGGATGTGTTCTGAGCAAGACACTTTTTCTCCTTGCTTTAAATGATCTGGGATCTATTCTTCCATCAAATATTTGGTCATCACTCTGTTGATGACTTTGCTATAGCTTGTGCAGGCGTTGACTGTCACCTCATTGCAGTTTCTCTCTAGCATGCAGTCAACCATGTTTCCAATTGGGCCACTACTCACGGGTTTAAATTTTCTAGTACTAAAACTCACCAAATTACTTCCGCTTGATGTTCTGTCGTCTCTGATCATCTGTTGTGCCTATATGGCTTACATATCCAAGAACATGATACAATCAGGTTTCTTGGCCTTCTGTTTGACCATCGGTTATCCTGGAAACCTCACATTACATCTCTGAAGGCAACTTGTCATAGCTGGCTGAACCTCCTTGAAACCCTCGTTTATTTTTCATGGGGGGTGATCATAGAACTCTCCTACACCTACATTCAAATCTCATTTAATCGAAACTTGATTATGACGACCAGATATATTCCGTGGCTTCTTCTGCAACTCTTTCTAGCCTTAATCCCATCCATCACCAGGGATTACATTTATGCCTCGGTGCTTTTTGCTCTTCACCAGTTGAGAGCCTCTATGCAGAGGCAAATATTCCATCCTTGTCTGATCGCCGTGATGGTCATTGCCTTCACTGTTATGCTTGCTCTCATGACCTCTGCAATCGTTCCATATATAGGATAGCCACTGTTGTTAGTAGACGTTCTTTATTTGTTTGTCGCCCCTGTTTACTCTGCCCCTTTACTCTTCACCTACATTTACTCTTGTCTTCTCTTCAGTTACCACTTTTCTATGTTCATGTAGTATCTCATTTTTTCCCTACCCCCTTGGGAAGTTCCGACAGTTCATGTCTGTTCTTTCCCACTGTCATGCGCAAAAGCCCAACTACCTATGGTGGTTTCTCGCTCTCTTTTTCTTAACCACTTTCGATCTCATTCTCATGCCATCGCAGTGTACACCAATGGTTCCAAGTCTTCTGACAGTCAGATTCGCAGCAGTGTTTCCGGATAGTGTCATGCGAGGGCATTTATTATCCTCGGCTAGCATTTTTATGGCTGAATTGTATGCCATTCTTGTAGCACTTATCCATATTGCTTCTATGCTTGTATCACCATTTGTAGTCGCTTCAGGCTCCCTTAGTGCTTTACAGGCTATAAGGAAATTTGATACACCTCATCCCCTGGTTCTTCGTAACCAACATTGGTTTTGCCATATCTCTACCAAGCACGAAGATATTGTTTTTTGTTGGATCTCTGGTCATGTTGATGTACAGGGCAATGAATAGGCAGAAACTGCTGTGCAGTCAGCAGTACATGACCTCCCGGTTTCATATAGAGGTGTTCCATTCACAGACTATTTTGCTGTAATTGCTACCCACCTTCGCACCCATTGGCAACAACAGTGGTCTAATCTGTTGCATAACAAATTACATTCTATTGAGCCAGGTATTGGTTTCTGGCCATCTTCTTGTCATCAGTGTTGAGGTTGGGAGACTATTCTCTCCCGTCTTCGCATCAGCCACTCTCGTCTTACTCATGGGTACCTCATGGAGAGGTGCCCTGTTCCACTCTGTGAGACTTGTCAGGTTCCAGTTTCTGTTAGCCATATTCTGTTGGACTGCTCACTCTATCAAAGAGCATGCAGAATTTACCTCCAACGTCGTCTCTGCTCTGCTTCCCTTTCTTTACCTTCCCTTCTTGTTGATGGGCCCTCCTTTAACCCAGACTCTCTCATTGACTTTTTAACAGCAACTGATTTACTGCACAAACTCTGATGATACCTCTAGCACTCCTTACAGCCTTGTCTACCTCAATCTCTTGCTACCCTCTACTCCTGCACTGTACACTGCCCTGCTGCACTCCATGACCTAATACTAATCCCTCTCCCTCTTGCTACCCTTGCACCCTTCCCTGCCCTGCTGCACTGTATGACCCTTCTAAGTTTAGCACTTCTTTATTACAATAATAATCATAATTGTCACAGTACAAAGATTATATGCCTGCAGAGCAGGCACATAATCTTTCACTTCTTGACATTATTAACACACCACTTATGAATCGCAAGCACATCTCCCTTAATTCTCACTGTGGATCCACTATCCTTCCACATACGATTGTACAACACGACTTTCTCACACGTAATGAAGAAGTTCAGGAGTAACTCGAGCTCCAGAATCTCCCAATCATTAATGTTGACAATACTACCTGCCCGTGGGCAGAGGTGCTATCCTTGCAAAATAACCATGAACTGCCACCATCTGTATATGTAGCAGGAAAATGCCTACGAGTGCGGGAGGTGATTCCTATCCAGCAAAAATGTAGAAAATACAGGCACATCAGCCACCTGACAAAATATTGCAGGTCAGTGGCATAATGCCCTGTCTGTGGTGCTGCTGACTATAGCAGTCCATCGTGCAGCCACACTCCCTCTTGCCTTAACTGAGAAGAGGTGCACTGGGCCTATTCTTGCCGTTGCCCGATTTTCTTGAGAGAGGGGGTAGTTTAGCTCTTAGTTTTGATTATAATTAAGAGAAAGGGAGATTTATTGATTTAAACAGAAAAAGGTTTGGCGCCCGTTGGTGTCACGCCCCTTGTGCAGATATCCCAGAACTAGCTACAAGCAGTATTAAAACAGAGAAGTGTTTCTGGGTATGCCCAAATGAGGAAAATCTGTGGACTAAAATCACAAGGGTATTAAAAGAGGACAACATCAAAGCTGCTTTCATAGAAAACCTGGAAGCTTTCTACAACAGATGGGAACATAAAAAGTCTGGGCTGAATGGTACTGCCCTTGATACTGGCCATGTAGTCAGAAACTGTAAGGCTGGAGATGAAGTCCTGGTAGTCAGTAAATGTGGGGCTGATAGTGCTGTCCTGGGAGACAGTAATGGTGAAGCTGGAGGTGCTGTCCTGGGAGACAGAAATGGTGAAGCTGGAGATACTGTCCTGGGAGACAGTAATGGTGAAGCTGGAGGTGCTGTCCTGGGAGACAGAAATGGTGAAGCTGGAGATACTGTCCTGGGAGACAGTAATGGTGAAGCTGGAGATTTTGTCCAGGTAGTCGGGAATTATACGCAGGAAGGAATACATATAAATGACCTCATAGGGGACAGGAGCCATAGTAGGGAAACAAGTGTAGTCAAAGATAAGATAAAACCAATATTGCAAACTAGAAATACCGCAGGAAATAGCAAACAAGAGGACTCCAATAGCAATAGTGAGGATAAATTACCAAAAACAACTGGTGGGAGCTCCATTGTTGGTGCTAGGGAGGATAGAAGTAAGACAGGGAAACATGCACCAACAGGGAATACAGTCACAGAAACCCAAGGCAAGCGGAAACCAAGCCTGTGCACATACTATGCACTTGGTATCTGCTGGCATGGGAAATCTGGAAAAACAGATGGGACGTGCAACTATGACCACCCTAGAAAATGCCATGCCCATATGACAACAGGAAAATGCAAACTCCCTTCCTGTAAGCTTTTTCACCCTGAAATGTGTACCTCTTCAGTACAGGAAAGACTGTGCTATAACTTAAATTGCCAGGCATACCATCTAAAGGGGACAAAAAGATACAAAACATCCAGGCCATGGGAAAACCTGGGTAGCCACAGCCACTCAAGAGGGAGAGGTTTTTTAGTGCCAGGAAGGAAAAAAAACTGGCAGGAAATGGCAGAAATCGTACACCAAATCCAGTCATTCCTGGAGTGGAACCACAGTCGATGGCCTCCACTCCAAACCAACAGATACAGATACTAATGCCGGAAAAAAAATCCCCCCCCAGTACCAACAATACCACCAGTCCGATAACATTCTTCTTTGCAAATATACAGGGTCTAAAGCCAGCAACAAACAACAAAATACCTTTCATCCGTGGACTGCTTGCAGAGGCAAAGGCAATGTTCGCGGCTTTCACTGAGACCCACATAAAGGATCACTTGGACAATGAAATATGGATCCCAGGTTACAACCTATACAGATGTGACAGAGTGAACAGGCAAAAGGGGGGGGTTGGCCTGTACATTGCAGAGTCACTTGTTTGCACAGAACTGCTTAATGCCTCAAATGACGTAGTGGAAGTTTTAGCAGTAAAGGTCGAGAACCAAAACCTAGTCATTGTGGTAGTCTACAAGCCTCCGGATGCAACATCCCAGCAATTCCAGGAACAGCTGTTAAAAATTGACCACTGTCTGGAAAATCTTCCAGCTCCTGCACCCAACATCTTGCTCCTGGGGGATTTCAACTTAAGGCACCTAAAATGGAGGAATATAGCAAATAATATTGTTGCAGAAATAACACCAGGAGGCAGCTCTGATGAAAACTCACACTCACACGAGCTTTTAAATCTCTGCACAAAATTCAATTTAAACCAGCAAATAATAGAGCCTACTAGACTGGAGAATACACTAGACCTCATATTCACTAACAATGATGATCTGATAAGAAATGTCACCATATCAAAAACAATATACTCAGATCACAACATAATTGAGGTTCAGACATGTATGCGAGGAGCCCCAGACCGACAAAATGAGACTAGTCACGAGGGAGCATTCACCAAATTCAACTTCAATAACAAAAACATAAAGTGGGACCAAGTAAACCAAGTCCTAACCGATATAAGCTGGGAAGATATACTAAGCAACACAGACCCAAACTTATGCCTAGAACAGATTAACTCGGTGGCACTCGATGTATGCACAAGGCTTATTCCTCTAAGAAAAAGGAGGAGTAGATGTAAAATAGAAAGAGACAGGCGCTCCCTTTACAGGCGACGGAAAAGAATAACAGAGCGGCTAAAAGAGGTCAATATATCTGAAATGCGCAGGGAGACACTGGTCAGAGAAATAGCAAGCATCGAACTTAAGCTAAAAGAATCCTTTAGGAGTCAGGAATCGCGGGAAGAACTAAAAGCTATAAATGAAATCGAAAGAAACCCAAAGTATTTCTTCTCCTATGCCAAATCAAAATCGAGAACAACGCCCAGTATTGGGCCCCTACTTAAACAAGATGGGTCCTACACAGATGACAGCAAGGAAATGAGTGAGCTACTCAAGTCCCAATATGACTCAGTTTTTAGCAAGCCGCTAACCAGACTGAGAGTCGAAGATCAAAATGAATTTTTTATGAGAGAGCCACAAAATTTGATTAACACAAGCCTATCCGATGTTATCCTGACGCCAAATGACTTCGAACAGGCGATAAATGACATGCCCATGCACTCTGCCCCAGGGCCAGACTCATGGAACTCTGTGTTCATCAAGAACTGCAAGAAGCCCCTATCACGAGCCTTTTCCATCCTATGGAGAGGGAGCATGGACACGGGGGTCGTCCCTCAGTTACTAAAAACAACAGACATAGCCCCACTCCACAAAGGGGGCATAAAGCAACAGCAAAGAACTACAGACCAATAGCACTAACATCCCATATCATAAAAATCTTTGAAAGGGTCCTAAGAAGCAAGATCACCACCCATCTAGAAACCCATCAGTTACACAACCCAGGGCAACATGGGTTTAGAACAGGTCGCTCCTGTCTGTCTCAACTACTGGATCACTACGACAAGGTCCTAAATGCACTAGAAGACAAAAAGAATGCAGATGTAATATATACAGACTTTGCAAAAGCCTTCGACAAGTGTGACCATGGCGTAATAGCGCACAAAATGGCGCTAAAGGAATAACAGGAAAAGTCGGTCGATGGATCTATAATTTCCTCACTAACAGAACACAGAGAGTAGTCGTCAACAGAGTAAAGTCCGAGGCAGCTACGGTGAAAAGCTCTGTTCCACAAGGCACAGTACTAGCTCCCATCTTGTTCCTCATCCTCATATCCGACATAGACAAGGATGTCAGCCACAGCACCGTGTCTTCCTTTGCAGATGACACCCGAATCTGCATGACAGTGTCTTCCATTGCAGACACTGCAAGGCTCCAGGCGGACATCAACCAAATCTTTCAGTGGGCTGCAGAAAACAATATGAAGTTCAACGATGAGAAATTTCAATTACTCAGATATGGTAAACATGAGGAAATTAAATCTTCATCAGAGTACAAAACAAATTCTGGCCACAAAATAGAGCGAAACACCAACGTCAAAGACCTGGGAGTGATTATGTCGGAGGATCTCACCTTCAAGGACCATAACATTGTATCAATCGCATCTGCTAGAAAAATGACAGGATGGATAATGAGAACCTTCAAAACTAGGGAGGCCAAGCCCATGATGACACTCTTCAGGTCACTTGTTCTATCTAGGCTGGAATATTGCTGCACTCTAACAGCACCTTTCAAGGCAGGTGAAATTGCCGACCTAGAAAATGTACAGAGAACTTTCACGGCGCGCATAACGGAGATAAAACACCTCAATTACTGGGAGCGCTTGAGGTTTCTAAATCTGTATTCCCTGGAACGCAGGAGGGAGAGATACATGATTATA
Organism: Cherax quadricarinatus; assembly: GCF_026875155.1. Lineage (NCBI taxonomy): Eukaryota > Metazoa > Arthropoda > Malacostraca > Decapoda > Parastacidae > Cherax > Cherax quadricarinatus. Next base: position 3,473,877 of record NC_069463.1, read on the forward strand.
TACACCTGGAAAATCCTAGAGGGACTAGTACCGAACTTGCACACGAAAATCACTCACTACGAAAGCAAAAGACTTGGCAGACGATGCACCATCCCCCCAATGAAAAGCAGGGGTGTCACTAGCACGTTAAGAGACCATACAATAAGTGTCAGGGGCCCGAGACTGTTCAACTGCCTCCCAGCACACATAAGGGGGATTACCAACAGACCCCTGGCAGTCTTCAAGCTGGCACTGGACAAGCACCTAAAGTCAGTTCCTGATCAGCCGGGCTGTGGCTCGTACGTTGGTTTGCGTGCAGCCAGCAGCAACAGCCTGGTTGATCAGGCGCTGATCCACCAGGAGGCCTGGTCACAGACCGGGCCGCGGGGGCATTGACCCCCGAAACTCTCTCCAGGTAAACTCCAGGTAAACAAAGAGTATGTTACAATTTATTCTGCATATGTACACACTCCCATATAGGCTGCCTCCCAACCAGCGAACCGGGTGCTAAGGGTTTAATAGTTTTTTTAGGGTACCCGTCGTTAAATCAGTACCTTGGTTTATTGTCCAATCAGAGGCAAGCCCACTAAATGCTGAGGCGACATGGTTCACTCGTGGTCAGCATTTGCTAGACTTGCCTACTAGCTGGTTGAATACAGAGCTCTCTCTCTGGTTTCTGTTTTTGCCATTCTTTGTTACCGTGTGGTACACTTATATTCAACCCCTGTACATAGTGTACATAATTGTATGTATATCAGGTGAAGGAAATACAATTTAAATATTACTGCTGAGTTTGTTTTGCTCCAAAAAACCATTATGACCAGGTTACACCTAGAATTAGTTTTTCTTGACCTTCTACAAACTCTACCCAAACAGATTCTGTTACTAATCCATCTATTTTTATACCTGTGTTTATGCAACAATTTATATTTTCTCTTACATATAATGCAACTCCTCCCCCTTTCCATTATATTCCCATTATACTGGTCAAAGAAGTCCAGTCTTTACCTGTGTTCATAATATGGGAGCTCTGTCTGGGAGCTGGAGCTGGAGCTGCTCTTAGTATCATTCAAATTGCCTTGCTATCACTTTCGTTATTGCGTGTCAGTCTTGCCACTGTGTGTGTGTATTCTGCAAGTCGTACTGTTCTGTTGCTGCTTGTTGCGTGCATTGCAAACAGCGCGTTACATTGGGTTAATGCCACCTACACGGGTCAGGCATTTGGTGTCTGAATATACTCTCCTAAATCTGCCCTAACTATCTCTAGAGCAATGTTGGTGAATTGCTTGTTCTGTTGGCATAGAATATCAATGAACTCTCACTGTTGTGCAGCTTTGTGACATTATTCGTACAAAGTTAAAGGTTGAAGCAACTATGGCACACCAATTTGAGGTATCTGCCACTACAGAAGCTGTTAATCGCCGATCTCTACTTAGATTCCTTCGTAATGTGGGAGGGATAACACCAGAGCAATCAGACCAGCAGTCTTGTGAAGCAGGTAATGCACCAGGTTTGTCGCAGGGCGAGTCCACTTCATTGGCGCTTGAGTTAGCCAAACTCAGTCTTGAAACAACCAGGGAGCAGCAAGCATTTTCTAAGGAGGAGTTTGATAGAAGGAGAGGAGGAAATTTAAGCAGACCGTGGATGAATACTTCTGTGCGCAAAAGGCAGTGCAGCTAGTTCCTCATTTTGTTGAAGCTGAGCCTGAACAGTTTTTCGAGGCATTTGAAAACCAGGCTCGAGCATTAAGGTGGCCTGAGGAGCATTGGGCAGTATTAGCACATACAGCATTGTATGGTAAAGTACAAGAGCTCACAGCTGTTTTAAATAATGAAGAATTTGTTAATTATCGGGTTGTTAAAACCACAGTTCTTGGGACATATCAGTGTATTCATGCCAAGTACAGAAGGGAATTCAAATTGTGCTAACCAGCTGGTCAGTCTCACGTAGACTTTGTAAGGCAGCAGTCCCTCACTAAGTGGCACAAGGCAAGTGGCGTCGCCAACTTCAGCGACCTAGTTCAGCTACTTTTGGTGGATAGCCTGCTGAAATCTGTTGGACCAGGGGTTAGAGTCTTTCTTGAAGATCATTCGTTGACCACTGCATTGGAAGCAGCCAGACTGGCTGACACTTTTGAGATTAATCACTCCTTGTCTGAGCAGTTTAATCTTTCTTCTCAACAGCCTGGCACGAGTAGACATCGTCAGAGACGAGTTCCTGACTGGAGGGTGAAGTGGCAGGACGAAAGTGAACAAGGACACCAACCAAGTCTTTTGTCCACCGAGGTAGCTTGGCAGATGTGAGGTTGCTATCCCGGATTGCTAGTTTACTGGCATGATGGATAGGGTATGGCATGGGTTCCGTGCCGCATCTGGGCTACTTGCGGTGCTGAGGTCCTGTTGGGGCAGAGGGAGATTTCCGGCCCTTTCATTCCTCCTAGGAACTGTTCCTCCCCATTCCCCCCCTTTATTTTTTTTATTTTTTTATTTTTTTTCTTACACTGCCTTTCTTCACACTGCCTTTCTTCATGCCATCCCAATGCTTTGCTTGTTACTAGTTTCCCAGTGCCTCTGCATATTGACTTACTGACCCTCCTGGTCCGTAGACAACTGCAAAATGTTACTGTTATGCTCTGTCAGCCCATCATGGCCGATCATGTCAGCCGATCATGTCCATATTGTTTCAGACTATAGAACAATATTCTTCTCCAGACTGAGGGACTGACCACCTCTAAACTTCAAGGGTGATGGACTGATTACATCGTCTTCACGTCTTCTGCTTCTATCAACTTTTTTTGTACTCGACTGAAGAAGCCTACTGTGTAGGCGAAACGTTTCGAAATAGATACCTAGCTGTTGCATATGTGTCTTGCATATTGGTATTCTGAAATACGTGTTTGGAGGTCTCTTGATGTTTCGCCCACGTATAATTTGCTGTAGTCATTACAAGGGATTATGTATGCCCCTGCAGAGGATGGAAGCTTTTCCTGTCTATTACTGGTGATGTCCTTGGTCGTGGTTGTGGAGGTAGATACTTGGAATGAGGTATTGGAAAAGATGTTGGAAACATGTTTGGCAATGGAGTTGGTGGGGAGGACTATGTATCTCTTCTCGGCAGTGTCTTCTCTGGGTGTGTTGAAGATGTTTAATGCCCGCCATCTGCAGTCTCTGATGAAGTGACGAGGATAGTGGAGTTTAGAAAATACTTGTTCAATTATAGTGCATTCTTCCTCAAGGAACTCATTGCTGCAGATTCTGAGTGCACACAGGAAGAAGCCTATAATTACACCATGTTTAGTTTTGGTGTCGTGGTGAGATTAGAAGTGGAGAAGATCGTTTTGGTTGGTGGGTTTTCGATAGACTTTAAAACAAAGTTCTTGGTCAGCTGTGCAGAGAAGAACATCAAGGAAAGGAAGAGTGTCGTCAACTTCTTCTTCAAGTGTGAACTGGATTGAGGGCTTGACCTGGTTGAGCTTGTCTTGGAGAGCTTGAATGTTTAAGCATCTGGGAGTTATGAGGAGAATGTCGTCAACATAACGTAGCCAGGTGACAGTTGAAGGAATAATGGAGAAACGCTCTGCTTATACTTATACATGGAACATCTGGAAGCTGAGCGTTTCTCCGCCATTATTCCTTCGACTGTCACCTGGCTACGTTATGATGACGACATTCTCCTCATAACTCCCAGACGCTTCAACGTTCAAGCTCTCCAAGACAAGCTCAACCAGGTCGAGCCCTCTATCCAGTTCACACTTGAAGAAGAAGTTGACGACACTCTTCCTTTCCTTGATGTTCTTCTCTGCAAAGCTGACCAAGAACTTCGGTCAGATGCAGCATTCTCCACCTGACCTCAACATTCTGAACCTGACTATAAATACTCACGTACCTTCCACCCCAGGTAGATCTGTTTGTGACTTGAAAAAGCCCACTGTGTGGGCGAAACGTTGTCAATAAACGATCACATTAAACTGCATATGTGTTTATATTTCCACTGTCGGTATTTTATACCATTTATTTCCAATACAAATGTTTTGAAAAATCGGGAGACAGGAGAATGGGTGCAGTACACAATTAACGTTTAGCATGATTAAATGTCTCTTTGCAATCTGGGGTCAAACAGAATTTAATTTTGTTACCAGCAAGTGAGATTATGGAGGCTACTACATCTGCAAAGTTCATACAAAAATGGCTGTAGAAACTTATCATTTCCAAAAATATTTGTAAGGATTTCTTATGAGGTACTGATTAATGGCCCAAGAAAGTAATAGACTGGCCAAAGATTTACACAGGTTAACTGTTGAAAGTTTCTGAACCTCTCGGCGAGACCTTTAAGTTAAGAAACATGTTGATTCCACATATTGGAAACCACTACTATACTGTCCAGGTAAGCTATGATGCCTTCAAATCCTTTAATAGCCTGATAGATGAGCTTTTGGAATGTGGCAGGTGAGTTTTGTATTCCAAATGGGGTCACAGTGTATTGATGTCTTCCTGGAATTACGAAGGCAGAGATCTCTATTTTATAACAGGAAAAGGCACAATAATGTGACTGGAACGATACACAAATAACCCGACCATAAAAGAGAGGAGCTTATGACATTTCGGTCCGACTTGGACCATTTCCAAAGTCACTCTGAATGGTCCAAGTCGGACTGAAACGTAGTTGCAAGCTCCTCTCTTCTATGTGCGGGTTATTTGTGTATATTTTATCTGTCAAAGGTACTTGATAATAACCTTTAAGGAGTCTAGTTTGGAAACAAAAGGGGCCTTACCACAAAGTTCACTACATCATCCCAAAAGTGGTAGAGGGTAAGCATCTGGAATGGTGACCTCGTTCATCTTATGGTAGTCTGTACACATTCAAAAACCTCCATCAAACTTCTTAATAAGGACGCATGTTGAAGCCCACAGACTGGACTCCTCCACTAATCTGTGTTCTAACAAATGTTACCTCCTGTTGAAGTAGCCTCTTTTCTCAGGATTAGCTCTGTAGTTGGAGAGTTTAATAGGCTTAGTAGTTCCAACATCAACATCATGATATCCCAGTGTGCATTTTTTTGGAACATCTAAAAATTTGTCAGGATAAGTTTGTAGGAGAATAGTTAAAATTTCTATTTGATCTTTAGCAAGTTCCAGTATTAAGGAGCGAGAGTCCAGGAGGAGGACAGAGAGCTTAATCTGAATCTCCGGAATTGTGTTCAAAGGAATCAGAGTCGTCTAAAGAGGCAGAGAACAAAATCATTATTGGAACTTTAGGTGGGATATAGAAAGCTTAATCTTATTAATGTGGTAAACTTAACTTGTTTTGGGCTTATCAAGAGGTACTACCACATAATTTAAATAAGAAATTTTACTTATTATTTGCATTGGTCCCTTAAATCTAGCTTTCAAGGTGTGACCAGGCACAGGTTCGTGAACCAACACCTTTCCTCCTTGATTAAAGAAGTTAAACCCTGCATTACCTGGAGTATACCTGGAGAGAGTTTCAGGGGTCAATGCCTTCGCAACCCGGTCTGAGACCAGACCAGGCCAGCCACACACAGACCGATGTATGAACACTCAGCCCGACTAGTCCAGTACTGACTTTAGGTGCTTGTCCCAGTGCCTTCTTGAATACAGTCAGGGGTCTATTGGTAATCCCCCTTATGTATGCTGGGAGGTAGCTGAACAATCTTGGGGCCCTGACACTTATTGTGTTGTCTGTTTTTTTGTCTGCCATACTTCTGTTACAGTGTTTTGAGCAGATTTTAAGTTAGCCTTATCAACTGACACTCCACCTGCAACCTTGAAGAAGGATGTTGAGTGTTTTGCAGGCATCTCCGATCCATTCTTCCTTGAGCACTCGTGGGGGACATTTCACATTGTGTCACAAGGTTAGCTCAAATGGACTGTACCCTGTTGATTCCTGCACGATTTCTAGTGTCAGTGGAACGCCTTCCAACTGAACAAAAGAAATTAATGGAAAAATAAATAAAGAAATAACTTAGGAAAAATGAGAATAATGATTTGAGAATTTTACTTAAAATTTAAATATAATAAAAAAAATGGCCTTCAGTTCTTTTAGTCGGGCAGAGTAGGTATGGCCCTGGATAGTTCCTCTGATGTTATTATGTAGGTTATCCTGGGCAGATGGTAATAATGCGATGTTCTGGAATCTCCTACCACTTGGATGGAGCACAATTTAGAATGGTAAGGGCCCGGGTAGTAGTAGAAAAAATTTTAAAAGTATTATTAACACATTGTCTTGCTCCTTTATCTGGCGTCTATCCTGGAAGACCACGCCAGGAACAGACCCTGGTAATAAGAAAAAAAACCCTGGTTACCCTAGTCATGATAATATAACTTTTAAAGAAAGAAAAAGAATGAAAATCCCAAAAAATCATTACTGGTAACCAGAAAACAAAATAAGAAAGAAAGTGATACTCCTGGTATACCCACCCTACCTGATTAGGAGAAGATGGAGGTGAAGTGAATCCCCAAAATTTCAATCCACACCAGGAAAGGTCAATATTACCAGGAGTAGAAACTAACAAATGGGACACCAGGAACTAGTTTTGCCCCAGCCCGCCAGGGGGGGGGGGGGGCGCGAACGTAACTCGCTAATGGTTCCTGGTTGCCCGAACAACCTTAACCCCACTTACACCTACTTTTCCCTCACATCTAGCATTGCTAACAGCAACAGAGGAAGTGATTCATCACAGTCTGTAGGAAAATGCAGGCAAAGGCCCTGATCATAGTTTTTAAAGTTTGGTGAAATCTTTTCAAGGTGCCTTGGGACGGAAAAATGATAAAACTGTGAATAGTTTTTTTTATATTTTATTTAAAACATCATGAAAACAAGGCTGCTTAAAAATTAAATAGCATCACCATACATAATCTATAGAGTACAACGAGGTACACACCATAAATACCAATTTTTATCTAATATGTATAGATATATACGACAAACACACCATAAAATGCATACGTACGTTTCACTAAACACACACAATAACAAAAGATATAACTGCGTAACAAATATAACACTGGTGGAAACACCACTTAACCCATTATAACCTACATCACATCATACAAACATGTTAAAATCGATGTTTAAACAATATTTATGAAATTTTTGCATACAAAATATACAATTGATTATAGAAATTCCAACTTAGACACAAATTCAATGATTTACTCTAATACAAATTCATTAACATAATAAATATTATATAAATTGACGATCATATTAATCGTCAGCAATTTCCATCCATTCCATAAGTGTTCAATCTTGATACCTATGAACTACGTTTGAATCACAAACAAAAATCATAATGTTGCTACATTTTTATGGGAATACAATTGGATAACTCAGGTAATGTACACGTGTTATATCCCTTTAATACTTCGGTGACAGACTAATTGAACAGTAACAGGGAAGGGATAAAACATGCACTTATACACATACATATACATACATATACACATACACATATATACATATACACATACATATGCACGTTCATATGCCCAAATATCTGGACCTCCATAACACAATCAAAAACAAAACTAAGAAAACTAGTGACTCAAATATCAACGAGTCTTTACCAAAGGAAGCATCAAAAACTAAACAAATATAAAAGGGCACCCCAGTCATTTGTACACAAAAGGTACAAAAAGTAACCCTAATCCCCTGAATCTAAAAACACACATCCATAACAACTAAAAAACTTTCCCATGCCCAAACTCATATTCACGCAACTCACATCCTTCCCCCCAAGAGACGAGCCAGCTATTGCCCACTGACCTACACGACAACTTATTCGGCATGCCCGTATTTTATCACAGATTCACAAGGGTTTCAAGAGTAGACCTTTTATAACCGTCCGAAAAACCCTTATCCCCCCCTCCTCCCATACAATTCCCCCATTCCTACACATTGTACGATAAAAAAGTTATTGCAAGGACACGCCTTCCCCAAACCCCACTGACCCCTTTTCCCCCCATTACCCACGAAATATAAATGTAATCCACATAATATAATCTAAAGCCCGTTCAACGTCCTGGTCTAAATCCACCGATGTCGAGACTTAACGCACGCAGGACCTGCACTCCTCTGCCCCCACCCTCTGTACCAAACCCCACCCAACCCAAATCCTGACATCTTTTAAACCTTCGCAAAAATAGACAACGTGAAAATCCGTGTCTTCCCCACCACAAAACCCACACCCGCCTCCCACCACGACTCTTCTGGATCGTATATTGCCCCTGACGGCAATATACCATGTAAAAAACGAAACATGAAATTCACGCACCCTAGGCCGTAATTTTAACTTGCTAAATCGGAGCCATATATTTTCCCACGAGTACAAAGGGGAACAAACCTTCTACGGAGCTGCGCACGTACCCCCTAGTAACCTACTTAAAACCCTTATGCAATGTTCCTCCCCTTCCTTTACCATCAACAAAGCTCGTAGTATAAATCTCACATTCCCTTAACTCCATTCCCCCCATACCACTTTTTTTACCCTCGTATATACTTGGTCTATATTTCCCGCCATCACACCCACACGCCAAACCTCCCACTTTAGAAAAACACATTTCACCCTACGCTTTAAAATCCAACAATCCAAACCTCCTCGACGTAAAAGGTAACATAACAACCTCACGTTTAACCAATCACACCTCGATCCCCCAGAAAGGGAAATACTCTTTTCAATATTCCATTATCGCTGTTCCTGTAATTGGGAATACAGCCGCAACGTCCACACCTTACTATACAATAAAACGTTAACAACAATCACAAAGTTGGCCAGAGTGAGTGTTGGGGCCTCAAAACACCCAGACGACCATGACCTTTTCCAACGTCCTTACTGAATTTTTCCTCCGCCGCCCACATCCAAATCGTCTCTATAAATAATACCGCAAATCTTTTAAAGACATCGCAGTTGTGTTAACCACGTTACAGCTCTCCCCTCCACCCCCTTTCCAGGTACCCAACCCCATGATCACGACTTTTCACTAATACCTTCATAACCCGTGGCACGTTCAAACACGCACAACACTTCCAACCCTTTCATTTAAAATTCGTTCGGTTGTGAAAGAAACACAGGGGCCCTTTTCTCTAGGCTTATTTAACATAGAATCTTCATAGTACTTCTGCAACAACAAAATATAATGACAAATACAAACTAATATGGCTTCTACAGGGGTGGTGATGTCTTGCATATGTCAAGAGAAAAGTTATAACTACAAAGGGCCCCATATTTAAAAATCACCATGTAATCTGCATCGCGATAAATGGATAAAGTAGGAGAGAATCACACACCAGTTTGGGCCCATGACACACACCAAACTGTTGTTGTTGTAAGGGCCCCTAGAGGTGGTGCAGTATTATCCTGCTGCTGCTCCCCACAGGACCAGTATCACTACAATTCTCCCCCTTCTAAAATATCAGAGACAGTAATCTCCCAAACTGTTAGGTGGGCGACGTACACGTCCCGACCTTTGTAGCCCTTGAGCCTCTTCACCAGGTTCGATATTTTCCAGCGGGTTTGATTAACTGCTGGAGCAAATCCTCTATTTTCCATGGGGGATCTAAGGGGGTTTCCGGGGAAAAAAGAAGCATCTTTCACATCTAA